>JAODAL010038322.1:0-39359 GCA_025379985.1 Phyllomedusa bahiana
GGTGTGTTTTTTTAGTGTGGGTCGGGGGGTGTGTGTGTTTATTTTAGTGTGGGTGAAGGGGTGTGGTGTGTATTTTTGGGGGGTGGAGGGGTGTGGGGGTATTTCGTTGGTGTAGGGGGTGTGTGTATTTCAGTGTGGGTGCGAGATCTGTGTGTATTTCAGTGTGGGTGCGAGGGGTGTGTGTGTATTTCAGTGTGGGTGCGAGAGGTGTGTGTGTATTTCAGTGTGAGTGCGAGGGGTGTGTGTGTGTGTATTTCAGTGTGTGCGAGGGGTGTGTGTGTATTTCAGTGTGCGTGCAACGGGGGGGGGGTGTATTTCAGTGTGTGTATGGGAGGTGTGTGTGTATTTCAGTGTAAGTGAGGGGTGTGTTTGTGTGTGTGCGAGGGGTGTGTTTGTGTTTGAGTTTCTGTGGGAGGGGTATGTGTGTGTGTGGGAGGTGTGTGTATTTGACGGTGTAAGGGTCGGAGTTGCAGAAGGTTTTTCTCTGTAAAAACACATCATGCCGCAGTTCACAATGTGGCGTGAAAAATGTCATGTGAACCCCACCCCTACTGAGCAAAACCAAAGGGGCCCCGGGGCCCCCGGATGTTTTAGGACCCTAGCAACGCCCCTGGACACATGGTAGCTGGGGGCCCATTTCACTTTTTGCACTAGTGCCCCGATGCTGTTATGCCTCTGATTCTGTTAGAGATTTATGACTAAATGAGCAGATTGGAAACCAGACAGCGGGGAAAAAAGGAGGCTGAAAAGACAAGAAACTTTTTCTCTAATAAGAAAGCATCCACTGGCAGACACGAGTGTGATCGGCAATCAGACCGTAGTTTGTAATGTATCCCTGAGAATGCTGAAGTGGCTCAAAAATGTATGTTTTATTATGCAATAAATTCATACATTGTGTTTTATAAAACTAATGCCTGTTCTTATATGAGCAAACATTTTATGAGACTCAAGTGCCTGACTTCTTCCTTTTATATTTGTGGTGTGTTAATAACACTATAAACTTTGAATATACGGACCCATGGAGTGTTGAGTTTGCTGATACTCCTGAGTAACAGAAGGTGGCGGCTTGGATGTGTTTTTCTTCAATTCATGTTTTAAAATGAGTTGTACCATTAGGCTATGTTCACACGGCTTAAAATTGGATGTATTTCGGTCCGTAATTACGCCCGGATTGCGTAAATTAAATGCTGGACTACGTCCTCAGTCATGTAACGGTAAATCACAGTTCTCACAGAGAACTAAGGAGTTAAGTCTCCTCTCCCTACTCGCGAATCCGCCGCGGGGGAGATAAGTGACATGTGAATTAGCAGCGGCGTATACCTCCGCTGTACTGATGTCCTATGGGCCGGCGAGGTGCCGCCCCTCCCCCGCCCCCGTCCACACGCTATTGCGGGGCGTAATTACGCCCTGCAAATACACCGTGTGAACATAGCCTTAGGCCGTGTTCACACGGCTTATTCACGGCGGATTTGTGCGCCGTATTGAGCGCACAAATCCGCCGTGAATACGGGGCGGGACGGGGGGCGGGGCCAGAGCGCGGGCTGAGGCGCCTCTCCCGGCCCCATAGCCAATGCATTGTTTTACGGCGCGTCCGCCCCGTAAATAATGTGCATGTCACTTTCTCCCCCCGCGGTCCGGGATTTGCCGAGCGGGAGGAGCGACGGAATAACTGTTCTCTATGAGAAGTAGTGATTACCGTAATTGACTCCGAGCGGATTGGCTCCGTATTGAAAGCCGCAATCCGTCGCGGAATACGGCGCCAATCCGTCGGCAAATAAGCCGTGTGAACGGGCCCTTACAGTGCAACTCAACTAGGAGAGCAGCTCAATTTTGTGATGCAATAATCACTATTTTACTTTTGTATAATGCACTAGATGTTCTTGCTTTTGTCTCTCCCTTTGTTTCTCTGCAGCACATTACACTGGTGTATATGTAGTTAATATGTTACAGAAGTGTATTGATAATTGAATTTTCTTTATAAGATATATTACAAGATTTCTTATTGTTGCGTTGCACTGTTAATTTATGAAAAGCTGTTTTGTGATAAAAGGTGGGCTTAAATCAATATGTGCGAGTAGGTACGTTTTTTACGTTTAAATGCAGGGGCGTAAATACAGGGGGAGCAGCGGAAATAGCTACTCTGTGGCCCATGCTCTTAGGGGGCCGTGCCCCGGGGCAGCTACTGACACGTCTGCTCCCCCGGTAGTACGGCTCCTGCGCCCGCCGGCAGCGACATAACCTTCACAGCCGGCGGACGCGGAGCTTGCGGGACCCGGCGCATACCGCCTCTGAATGTACCGGGCCCTCCGGCCCGAGCGCTCAGGTTCAGGACCGCACGGCTGCATGCCCACATTGCTGACATGGGCTGCGCGATGACGTCATATCTTCATGCAGCCCTTGCCGAGTACAGACTGCTCTGAAGCCAGCTTCTCGAGCATGGAGCTGTGAGTAAATGCTTTCTATTTTTTTTTTTATATAGATTAATCGTCCAGCATATAAGCCCTACCTACCTGATGTATATAGCCCCTACCTGCCTACATATAGCCCCTGCCTGCCTGCATATAGCCCCTACCTGCATGTATATAGCCCTACCTACCTGCATGTATATAGCCCCTAGCTGCCTGTATATAGCCCTGCCTGCCTGTATATAGCCCAACCTGCCTGCCTGTATATAGCCCCTACCTGCCTGCATATAGCCCCTACCTGCCTGCATATAGCCCCTACCTACCTGCATGTATATAGCCCCTACCTGCCTGCATATAGCCCCTACCTGCCTGCATATAGCCCCTACCTGCATGTATATAGCCCTACCTACCTGCATGTATATAGCCCCTAGTTGCCTGCATATAGCCCTTACCTGCATGTATATAGCCCTACCTACCTGCATGTATATAGCCCCTACCTGCCTGCATATAGCCCCTACCTGCCTGCATATAGCCCCATACCTGCCTGTATATTACCTACTACCTGCATGTATATAGCCCCTAGCTGCCTGCATATAGCCCCTACCTGCATGTATATAGCCCTACCTACCTGCATGTATATAGCCCCTACCTGCCTGCATATAGCCCCTACCTACCTGTCTGCATATGGCCCCTACCTACCTGCCTGCCTGTATATAGCCCTACCTACCTGCCTGTAGGGTATATAGCCCCTACCTGCCTGCCTGTATATAGCCACCCCCAAAGCCCTGCCTGCCTATATGTAGCCCCTATGGCCTCCCCAAAGCCCTGTCTGCCTATATATAGTCCCTATAGCTCGCTCTATGCCCTGCCTGCCTGTATGGACCCCCTATAGCCTACCCCTACAGGCCTACTGCCTAGCATATATGGCCCTATAGCTACCTAAACCCTTCCTACCTATGTGGGCAGACGCCGGCCCACAGTGCTGACATGGGCTGCGCGATGACGTCATATCATCATGCAGCCCGTGCCGAGCACAGACTGCTCGGGAGCCGAGCTGCGAGGGAGCATGGAGCTGGTGAGTAAATGCTTTCTTATTTTTATTTTATATTAATGAATCCGGTCCTGCATATAGCCCTACCTACCTGCATGTATATAGCTCCTACCTGCCTTCATATAGCCCCTGCCTGCCTGCATATAGCCACTACCTGCATTTATATAGCCCTACCTACCTGCATGTATATAGCCCCTAGCTGCCTTCATATAGCCCCTACCTGCATGTATATAGCCCTACCTACCTGCATGTATATAGCCCCTACCTGCCTGCATATAGCCCCTACCTGCCTGCATATAGCCCCTACCTACCTGCATGTATATAGCCCCTACCTGCCTGCATATAGCCCCTACCTGCCTGCATATAGCCCCTACCTGCATGTATATAGCCCTACCTACCTGCATGTATATAGCCCCTAGCTGCCTGCATATAGCCCCTACCTGCATGTATATAGCCCTACCTACCTGCATGTATATAGCCCTACCTGCCTGCCTGTATATAGCCCTACCTACCTGCATGTATATAGCCCTACCTACCTGCATGTATATAGCCCCTACCTGCCTGCATATAGCCCCTACCTGCCTGCATATAGCCCCTACCTACCTGTCTGCATATGGCCCCTACCTACCTGCCTGCCTGTATATAGCCCTACCTACCTGCCTGTATATAGCCCCTACCTGCCTGCATATAGCCCCTACCTGCCTGCCTGCATATAGCCCCTACTTACCTACCTGTTTGCATATGGCCCCTACCTACCTGCCTGCCTGTATATAGCCCTACCTGCCTGCCTGTATATAGCCCTACCTATCTACGTGCCTGCCTGTATATAGCCCTGCCTGCCTGTATATAGCCCTACCTGCCTGCCTGTATATAGCCCTCCCTACCTGCCTTCCTGTATATAGCCCCTACTTGCCTGCCTGTATATAGCCCTACCAACCTGCCTGCCTGCATATATCT
The DNA here is from genome assembly GCA_025379985.1 of Phyllomedusa bahiana. NCBI lineage: Eukaryota > Metazoa > Chordata > Amphibia > Anura > Hylidae > Phyllomedusa > Phyllomedusa bahiana. The sequence goes on from JAODAL010038322.1 coordinate 4,414, forward strand.
CCTATCTACCTGCCTGCCTGTATATAGCCCCTGCCTGCCTGTATATAGCCCCTACCTGCCTGCCTGCATATAGCCCCTATCTACCTACCTGTCTGCATATGACCCCTACCAACCTGCCTGCCTGTATATAGCTCTACCTGCCTGCCTGTATATAGCCCTACCTACCTGCCTGTCTGTAGCCCTACCTACCTACCTGTATATGGCCCCTACCTACCTGCCTGCCTGTATATAGCCCTACCTACCTGCCTGCCTGTATATAGCCCCTACCTGCCTGTCTGCCTGTATATAGCCCCTACCTACCTGTCTGCCTGTATATAGCCCCTACCTGCCTGCCTGTATATAGCCCCTACCTGCCTGTCTGTATATAGCCCCTACCTACCTGCCTGCCTGTATATAGCCCCTACCTACCTGCCTGTATATAGCCCTACCTGCCTGCCTGTATATAGCCCCTACCTGCCTGCCTGTATATAGCCACCCCCAAAGCCCTGCCTGCCTATATGTAGCCCCTATGGCCTCCCCAAAGCCCTGTCTGCCTATATATAGTCCCTATAGCTCGCTCCTAATTGCCCTGCCTGCCTGTATGGACCCCATATAGCCTACCCTAAGCCTGTCCTGCCTACATATGTGGCCCTATTGCTACATAAAACCCTTCCTACCTATATGGCCCCCTATACCTGCTGCCTGTTCTATAGAGGCCCAATACCAAAACCCTGCTTTGACTGCCATTTATGGGGCCCCTATAGCTTGTTTAAACCCTCCCTATGTTGGATCCTATTGCCTACCTAAGCCTGGCCTATCTGGGGCCCTCTAAAGTCACATGTAAACCTGCCTGCCAAAATGGACCCGATATAGCCAGGGGGCAGGGAGTGAGATGCTGGAAAAGTGAAGGCTTCTAGATAATTGTGTCTTAAATCTGCAGGGACAAGTGGCCGAACGTCATGAATGGCAGTCTGACGGATGAAGAACGAAAAGGAAAGTCAACAAGCTTACAGAAACGTCAGCCTTTGAGTCACAAGACGTAACTACACGTAATCATTTATATGTCTCAGAGCCTGTGTACAACTGGTAACAACCACTATAATGCACTTGTATGGTGGCTATAACAGTCTGCAGATCCTTTATACACTAGTATCTACCACTATATGTCACTGGTATGGAGGTAATATAGAGTCCTGCAGAGTTCTGTGTACACTGATATCTACCACTCATTATGGTCACTGTATGGTGGTTAATATATACATCTGCAGAGCTGTGTACACTAGTATATACCACTGGATGGTAACTATAAGTAGTAACTATTGGTCTTTTGTTGCTGAATCATAATATGTAGGGTATTAAATAGTCACTATGTGATGTAATTTGTGGTTGTGTTCTGGCGGTATAATCATTACCATATGTAGCAGCATTTATTGGTATGTTGGTTTTGTATAGTTTTTGGTAGCAGTTTGGTAGCAATATGATGGTGAGATATTATGGTGACGTTTATTTGCTCCTTGTATTATCTACATTATAGAACGGCATGTTTTCTGGTAAACTTCATGGTTGGGAACGGGGAAGGGGGGGTTAGGGGGCCCCATACAAAAATTTGCTATGGGGCCCCGGCTTCTCTAGTTACGCCCCTGGTTGGAGGTTAACATTTTATAAAGCTGACCAGGTTGTGAAATCCTAACTTTTCTTAAGTAGGTAACTTTAACATAAATTTTATATTATTCATGCCATGTTAAGTGTCATAAAACTATCTGCCACCACATTCTGATAAGGGAACGGTGTCTATGTTTCACAAAAGGTAATGAACCCTTACTGTGGTTCTTAATGGCATATATATTGTAAGGTGGCAACAGCAGGAAGGGTTTACAATGGCGTATACAATCCCGCCAGGTCCTTGCATTCACCTTCATGTCCTGACACTTGCCCCCAAGGTAAGGAGCCTTGGGTGGAATGAAAGGCCAAAATTAGATGGATGGTCGACAGTACAGACTGTTCGACATATGTTTTAACACATTTAAGGTTAGTATTGTGCACTTCAGCCAGTTCCTGGTCGGCCTTTCCATTGGGAGTGAGCATAGATCAGGGTGGGTGCTCACTCCCCCCAATGGGGGGGGGTGGGGTTAACACCCCCCCCCCACCACTCCGCGGGGTTTTTACCTGGAGTTATAAAAGTCCAGCAGGTAAGCTGACTATGGTTTTGTTACAACCCCTGGCCTACCTTCCAGCCTTGGTGGAGTCCTCTGGAAAAGCAGCAGGAACTTACAGACTGTCAGTTATCTGTCGCTTTTAGCTAGAATCCCCAATGGGCATGCGATTTTTTTTTTGTTTGTGTTTTTGTGCATGCCTGCATTTTGCATTTCTGTTTGGCTGCGCCCAATCAAATACAGAAGCCCTGTATTTTTCACCTTGAATACGTCACTGTCACTGCCTGAAAACGTGAGTCCACGATCCCAGAGCCGTTAAAGCTCACAATATATACACGTATATATAAATATAGATATATATATATATATAATATATAAGATACACTCGCGTCCACTTTTATTAGGTACACCATGCTAGTAATGGGTTGGACCCCCTATTTGCCTCAGAACTGCCTCAATTCTTCGTGCATAGATTACCACAAGGTTGATGCAACGATGCGCATTGGTACCAAGGGGCCCAAAGATGGCCAAGAAAATATTCCCCACACCATGACACCACCACCACCAGCCTGACCGTTGATACCAGGCATGGATGATCATGCTTTCATGTTTGTTGACGCCAATTCTAGACCCTACCAATCCGAATGTCGCATCAGAATTCGAGACTCAATCAGACAGGCAACGTTTTTGCCAATCTTCTACTGTCCAATTCGATGAGCTTGGGCAAATTGGAGCCTCAGTTTCCTGTTCTTAGCTGAAAGGAGTGGCAACCCGGTGTGGTCCTTCTGCTGCTGTAGCCCATCTGCCTCAAAGTTCGCCGTACTGTGCCGTTCAGAGATGCCTTCTGCCTACCTTGGTTGTAACGGTGGCTATTTGAGTCACTGTGCCTTTCTATCAGCTCGAACAATACCTGCCTATCTACTTGACCTCTGCCTTCAACAAGCATTTCCGCCCCACAGGACTGCCGCTCACTGGATGTATTTTTCTTTTTCGGACATTCTCATGTAAACCCTAGAGATGGTTGTCGTGAAAATCCCAAAGATCAGCAGTTTTCTGAAATACTCAGACCAGCCCTTCTGGCACCACCAACCATGCCACGTTCCAAGCCACTCAGAATCACCTTCTTCCCCATACTGATGCTCGTTTGAACTGCAGGAGATTGACCTTGACCATGTATAACATGCTAAATGCACTGAGTTTGCCGCCATGTGATTGGCTGATTAGAAATTAAGTTTCTCTGTAAATAGCATAATATTTCCATACCGTAGAACTAGGTTAAACGACAGTTTACAGGTGTACCAAAGAAAGTTCCGGTGATTGTAATATATATATATAATTAAATATATATATATATATATATACTATAAATATTAGACTGAAATAATAAGAATGATGATTTGATTCATAAGGAAAAAGTAAAATTTAACAATGAACAATAGTTGTAGCTGACCAATGACGGATTGTCACCATTTGGAAAGAAGTCAGACATATTTAACATTTTGTAGTTAGTCAGACAAAAAATCTTTTGTAAAGGAACATCTTTTTTGACATTGGAAGGTTCGGAACATTTATACATTGGAAGTTGCGGAGGCACCGCAGCAGTGCTGAGAACAGGGCTGTACTACACAGCCGTGTTCCCAGCGCGGCTCCTTCAGGCGCCGGGGAGTGGGGGAAAGCTCCGCTCCCCGGTGCTTTAAACCTCTGATTGCTGCAGTTCGTGACCGCAGAGCAATCAAAGGGCTTTCCCCTGTTGGGTGATCGGGACAGCCAGTGACCTGACAGAGCCAGAGAAATGGCTGCACAGTCAGCAAGGGGAACCTAGAGTAGCCCCAGGGCTGTCTGTGGTGTAAGAAGCCAGCAATCAGGGCAGACTGTGTGCTGCCCTGATCACAGCAGTCCCTAACTGACAAGATTATAAAGTATTAGACATATATGAAATATGCTACTACATTACTATAGTGGTAAAAAAAAAAAAAAAGGAACAAGGGTTATCCCTTCATGGATTAAAAAAAAATAAAAAAACAAAAAAGAAAAAAAAAAGCAAAAAAAAAAAAATTTTAATAAAAAAAATTGTGCATACATTACACAAAAAAAACCTACCAAATTAGGTAATCCATACGACGCAATAACCTGTAAAATTAATCTAAAAAGTTATTAAGTGTGAAATGTGAATGGTGTAAAAAAAAACTGAAAAAAATTGGAAAAAAAATATAAAAAAATTATGCAATTATGTATAATTGAACTTAAACTATTACTAAATAAAGTAAAGCTCGTCTCAAATAAAATGAGGCCCTTCATACAACTGTGGTTCGATTGAAAAAAGAAAAAACTTACAACTGTTGAAAACGCCAAGGAGGCAAAAACTAAGAAAAAAGGTTCTGGTCAGTAACTACTTTTTTAGGCGTTCGGCTTAAGGGGTTAAAGGACATTCCCAGAAAGATTATTTGCACTGTGTAAATATATAATCAGTTTGACTGTAATGGCTAATAGAGACTAAAAAAAAAGTCTACAAAATGATCATCCAGACTATTGTCCATTCTTTAACCATCCGCCTACTTCTATCTAATATGATTGACCATCTTCATAGTCTGTGAGATTTTTCTGTCAGTTAACTTCTATTCATTGTAGTTGACATAAAACACACATATCCTGTGCTGTTTATATTGATAATAAAGGAACAAACTCTTAATTTATCATCTATATACTTCGAAATAATTAAACTAAAACTGACTACATGACACTTTGTTAAAAGTTAAATAAGATATTTATAGAACTCAGTTGGGTAATTAAAGTATAATAAGTAGGGATGAGCGATTGTGTCAACAATCGTTATCGAGTCTATAGCCGATATCGGTAATTATCATGTCGATAGTCGATAACAGATTATCGCCGATGACCATTAAAGTCTATGGGAGAGGAACAACACCTTTATTCTTACACCCAGACTTGTGAGGAAGCTGGAATTAACATTCACAACAGAAAACTGGATATGTGCTACATCTTAGGCACGACAATTAGGTTATAAAAGTCACAGAAAGAAATTCATAGGCTAAAATAATTCATTATGGTCAATGGTGAACTGAAAATATGAGGACAGAGCAGGTACAGTGGTAGCAGCTGCAATGGGGACTCTTTCACACAAAACAAGACACCTGTATTGGAAATGGCACATGGCAACTGGCAGGAGATCCCTATCACTTTTTTGCACCAAGACCAACAATCTTGACACCATATGTGGTGCAGCAAGAAACGTCCAACCGGAAAGAGGAGGTTTCAGCAGGCAGGGCCATAGTGGTTCCAGTTGGTCAACGAGCCCTGTCCCTCAAATTCCTGCATGCTTAAGGCAATTAGTGTGAGTGGAATGAAATTGCTCTACGTTTGATTGGAACGTGGATCAAGGAGGAGTGGACACCCTCAGTAACCGCAGTTCAATTTAGATGGCCTTGAACATGCAAATACACTTTTTAATAAGACCTTTACTATTGTTTTTCTTTTACAGTGGCATGACCGCAAAACCCGCAAAGATGTCCTTGATGGACCCTAAAATAAAAAAAGTGCTTGGAAGAAACATGTAATTATGAACCACTATTTTAAGTGAAATGGACATTGACTATACCTGTACTTTAATGCAGCTGACCCAAAAATCCACATAGATGCCCTTATGACCCTCAAAATAAAAAGTCCGGAAGCAAGTATTATTATGAACCAGAAATTTTAATGAAGCGGACATTGACCATATTCCATAAAACTGACCGCAGCATGAACCCAAACATGCAGGACCGACAAATTAAAAAGTTGCCGGAAGAAAATTAATCTTTGAAACACCATTTTGTTGAACTTGGACATTTACTATCCCTGTCCTGTAACCACAGCATGACCCCAAACCTGTATGACCCACAGATTAAAAAGTGCCGGAAGATAGTAGTCTTTGAACCACCACTCTAGTGAAACTGACTGTGCCTATACCTGTCCTTTAATGCAGCATGACCCAAAATTGCACAAAGAGCCCTTATGGACCATCAGAATAAAAAGTGCCGAGCAAGTATTATTTTGAACCAGAATTTAGTGAAGCGGACATTGAACTATCCATGTCTGTAACCGCAGCATGACCCCCAAACTTGCAGGACCGACTATTAAAAAGTGCGGAAGAAAGTAGTCTTTGAACCACCATTTTAGTTGAACTGGACATGACAATCCCGTCCTGTACCACAGCATGACCCACAACCTGAATGGACCCACAGATTAAAAAGTGCCTGGAAGAGTCTGCAATATTCTCGGTGCTGCAACATATGCGGCCTTTATTGCTGTTACGTTATTTAAGTTGGGCCGTGTTATTCCGACTCCTCTTTTACAGGCATTCATTAGGTGACTAATTTTAGCTGCCGAGCCATTGTGTTCCGCATTGGTCCGTATTGGTTATTTATTCATTTTCTATTGGTACTGCTTTCATTTTGATGACATTTGTATTGCCTTATTTTTTTAATAAACTTTGTGAAATTTAAAAAAAAAAAAAGTGATGGAAGAAGGTATTATTTGAAGCAGTACTTTAGTTGAACTGGACATTGACTATACATGTCCTGGACCGCAGCATGACCCCTCAAACCTGCATAACCCACAGATTAAAAAGAGCCGGAAGAAAGTAGTCTTTGAACCACAATTTTCGTTGAACTGGAACATTGACTATACCTGTCCTGACCACAGCATGACCCAAAACCTGACTGACCCACATATTAAAAAGTGCCGAAGAAAGTAGTCTTTGAACCAGCATTTTAGTTGAACGGACATTGACTACACCGTGTCCTGTAACGTCAGCAGACCTTTTAAATATGCATGACCCACATATTAAAAAGGCCGGAAGAAAGTAGTCTGTGAACCACCATTTTGGTTGAACTGGACATTGCGGAAGTGTGAGCTAAGACGTCCAGACTTCCTCAGTACACAGTCAAGACCTGAGAGAGCGCTTGCCTCTCTGTATGAGTGTGGACCAATTGAGCTTAACATGGAAACGCTGGTGCTTGACGCTCCTGTTTCCACCCCGACCCTTGTTTCTTGGCTTTCTTTTTCCGTTTACTCAACGTGTCGGAGGAAATTGTCTCTGTTCTTGGGGTGGCGAATTTGCTCCGCAACTCCATGTCCTCTGAATAACCAAAATCTGTTCAAGTTTCCTGTAACCTCCCTTGTACCATCCAGAGGAATATTTGTATCAGGCAATTTGCATCCATGCAAGTTTTTTAGTAGATAAAATCTAGAAAACACATTTGAAATAGATGGAATCCAAAGAAAACACGTCTTTTGTTTTCTCTTTTTTTTATCTATTAAATGGGTTGTCTCACTACAGGATTGCCTTAGCTATGTTAAAGATCTTGCAAAAACAAGTCATTTTGCAATGTGTCCATTAACAGTGTCCTACCTATATCCTGTTTTTTTGACAGCACCATGCCCCATAAAATTAAAAACATGACCCTTCATGCCACTGTTGACAAATTGTGAAAACAAATGGTCTGTTAGAAAACCACATTTTTTACAAATAGGACCTGTATTATAGCTGTATTTCACAGCACCCATGCCCAAAACACTTCAAAACATGACCCTTTGGCCAATGTTGACAATGTCGAAGAACAAATGTCTGTTTAGAAACCACATTTTTTTACAATAGGACCTTTAGTAATAGCTGTATTTCACAGCACCATCCCCACATATTCAAACATGACCCTTCGGCCAATGTTGACAATTGTGATGAACAAATGTCCTGTTAGAAACACATTTTTTTATGATAGGACCTGTAGTATAGCTGTATTCACAGCACCATACCCCAAATTCAAAACACACCCATCGGCATATGTTTGACAATTATGAAGAACAAATGTTCTTTTTAGAAACCAGATTTTTACAATAGGACCTGTAAGTATAGCTCTATTTCACAGCCAACAAAAATTTTTGGAAAAAAAAAAAAAACCACAATAAATTATAAAAATGACATCTCAGCCACTGTTAAAATTTGTGAGGTAGAAATGCCACTTAGAACCCACATTTCTGTTCCAAAGGACCTTGATTATAGCTGTATCTCAAAGCACCATGACACTAAAGACATTGACAGTGCTTAAAATTTTCATGATGAAGTGAGTAAATGGAATACGTTTTTTTAATGAAACCGTGTACAATTGGTATCTGTTGTTCAGTCTCTAACTGCAAAACCACACAATGACCTTTTTGGGCACTCAAATAAACATTGCAGAATTGCAAGAAAGTAGCATTTGAAGCAATATTTTAGTTGAACTAGACATTGACTATAACTGTCCTGGACTGCAGCATGACCCTCAAACCTGCATGACTCACAGATTAAAAAGTGCCGGAAGAAAGTAGTCTTTGAACCACCATTTTTAGTTGAACTGGATAATTGGACTATACCTGTCCCTGGACCACAGCATGACCCTCAACCTCATGACCCACAGATTAAAATTACCGAAGAAGTAGCCTTTGACCACCATCTTGTTGATCTGACATTGACTATCCTGTCCTTTACTGCAGCAATGACCCTTAAATCTGCATGACACACAGATACCAATGCACGGAGGCAGTAATTATTTGAACCACCATTTTAGTTGCACTGGACAACGACTATCCCTGTCCCTGGACTGCAGCAAGAACCCTTAAATCTGCATGGACCCTCAGATTAAAAAGTGCTGGAAGAAAGTAGTCTTGAAACACCATTTTAGTTGACCTGGACAATGACTATGCTGTCCCGGGACCGCAGCATGATCCTAAAATCTGCATGACCCACCAGTTTTACCAAGTGCAAGGAGGCCAGTATATTTGAAACCACCATTTTAGTTGAACTGGACTTGACTATCCCTGTTCCCGAACCACAGATGACCCTAAAACTTGCATGACCCACATATTAAAAAGTTTCGGAATTAGGGTTCTTTGAACCACCATTTTAGTTGAACTGGACATCGACTATCCCTGTCCTGGACTGCAGCATGACCCTAAAACCTGCATGACCCACAGAATAAAGAGTGCCAAAGAAAGTAGTCTTTTGAAGCAGTATTTTAGCTAAAATGGACATTGATATCCTTATCCTGTAATGCAGCATGACCCAAAAACCCGATACAGGTGCCCTTATGACCACCAACAGAAAATTTCGGATAAGAATAAACTATATTAACAACTAGTTTTCCCAATAACTGCTGCTCCTAGAGCTACTTGCCATTGTTACGGTGACATTTGTTTCCACCATGACATTAGAATGTTAGAGCAAATTAAACAGAGTCCCGAGTAGGGTCAACGAGGCCTGTCTGAAAATCCTGAATTCTACTGTCATTGTGTTGAAGGAAATTACTGATCAAGGTGGGTGAGGCTGTAAACATGGATCACGGAGGTTCAGATAGCAGGGACGGACTAACAGTGGGTGTGGTGAGAGCGAGGGCTGGCGCCCGTCATCTATTAACACACAGGTTCAGCTAGCAGGGCTGGACTTACAGTGGGTGCGGTGAGAGCCCGGGTTGGCGTCTGTCATCTATTATCACACAGTTCAGCTAGCAGGGCCGAGTTACAGTTGGTGCGTGAGAGCAGTGACTGGCGTCCCGTCATTTTATTAACATGGCAAAAATGCCCTTTATTGAACGCAGCAACAAAAAAAGTCGTGCTGAAGCAGAGTGCAGAAGTTCGAAGTGAGAGCTAAGACGTCCAGCCTTCCTCAGTACACAGTCAAGACCTGGGACACTTGAGAAATTTCTGCCCTACGAAGGCTGCCTCACTGTATGAGTGTGGACCAATTGAGCTTCCCTTGGAAACGCTGGTGCTTGACGCTCCTGTTCCACCCAGGTGCCCTTTTTCTTGGCTTTCTTTCTCTCGTTTTACTCAATGTGTTGGAGGAAATTGTCTCTGTTCTTGGAGTGGCGAATGTGCTCCATACTCCATGTCCTCTGAATAACCTACATCTGTTCAAGTCATCCTGTGCCTTCCTGTGTACCTCCCTTGTACAATTCAGAGGAATATTTGTATCAGCTATTTAATCCATGCAAGTTTTTTAGTAGATCAATTCTAGAAAACACATTTTTAAAATAGGAAGGAATCCAAACACATCTTTGTTTCTCTTTTTTTTATTCTATTAAATGGGATGTCTCACTACAGGGATTGCTAGCTATGTTAAAATCTTGCAGAAAACAAGTCATTTTGGCAATGTGGTCCCATTACAAGGTGTCCTACCTATTCCCTGTTTTTGACAGCACCATGCCCCATAAAATTTAAAAACATGGACCCTTCAGCCACTGTTGACAATTTTGTGAAGAACAAATGTCTGTTAGAAACACACATTTTTTACAATAGACCTGTAGTAAAGCTGTATTTCACAGCACAAGCCCCCAAACATTCAAAACATGACCCCTTTCGCCATGTTGACAATTGCGAAAACAAATGTCAGTTAGAAACCACATTTTTTACAATAGGACCTGTAGTATAGCTGTATTTTCACAGCACAAGCCCCCAAAATTCCAAACATGACCCTTCGGCCAATGTTTAACAATTGTGAAGAACATATTCTGTTTAGAAAACCACATTGTTTTACAATAGGACCTGTAGTATAGCGTATTCACCAGCACCATACCCCCAAAATTCAAACAACGACCCTTCGGCCAATGTTGACAATTATGAAGAACAAATGTCTGTTAGAAACCAGAATTTTTCAATAGGACCTGTAGTATAGCTCTATTTCACAGCAACATGACCCAAAAAATTATAAAAATGACATCTCAGCCACTGTTAAAAATTGTGAGGTAGAAATGCCACTTAGAACCCACATTTCTGTTCCAAAGGACCTTGATTATAGCTGTATCTCAAAGCACCATGACACTAAAGACATTGACAGTGCTTAAAATTTTCATGATGAAGTGAGTAAAGGGAATACGTTTTTTTAATGAAACCGTTTACAATTGGTATCTTTTTCAGTCTCCTAACTGCAAAACCAGCACAATGACCTTTTGGGCACTCAGAATAAAAATTGCAGAATTGCAAGAAAGTAGCATTTGAAGCAATATTTTAGTTGAACTAGACATTGACTATAACTGTCCTGGACTGCAGCATGACCCTCAAACCTGCATGACTCACAGATTAAAAAGTGCTGTAAGAAAAGTAGTCCCTTTGAAACCACCATTTATTGAACGGGATATTGACTATTCCGTCCCCTGGACCACAGCATAACCCCTCAACCTGCATGACCACAGATTAAAAAGTACCGGAAGAAAGTATCTTTGAACCACCATTTTGGTTGATCTGGACATTGACTATGCCTGTCCTTTACTGCAGCATGACCCTTAAATCTGCATGACCCACAGATTAAAAAGTGCTGGCAGAAAGTAGTCTTTGAACCACCATTTTTAGTTTGAACTGGACAATGACTATGCCTGTCTGGGCCGCAGCATGACCTTTAAATCTGATGACCCACTGATTCCCAATTGCAAGGAGGCAGTATTATTTGAAACACCATTTTTAGTGAACAGGACATTGACTATACCTGTCCTGGAACTGCAGCATGACCCTAAAACTTGCATGACCCAGAGATTAAAAAGTGCCGAAAAGATCCTTATTAACCACCATTTTAGTTGAACTGGACATCAACTATCCTTGTCCTGGACTGCAGCATGACCCTTAAATCTGCATGACCCACAGATTAAAAAGTGCTGGAAGAAAGTAGTCTTTGAAACACCATTTTAGTTGACCTGGACAATGACTATGCCTGTCCAGGACCGCAGCATGATCCTTAAATCTGCATGACCCACAGTTTACCAAGTGCAAGGAGGCAGTATTATTTGAACCACCATTTTAGTTGAACTGGACATTGACTATCCCTGTCCCGTACCACAGCATGACCCTAAAACTTGCATGACCCACAGATTAAAAAGTGTCGGAAATAGGGGTCTTTGAACCACCATTTTAGTTTAACTGGACATCGACTATCCCTGTCCTGGACTGCAGCATGACCCTCAAACCTGCATGACCCACAGAATAAAGAGGCCAAAAGAAAGTATCCCTTTGAAGCAGTATTTTAGTGAAATGGACATTTGACTATCCGTATCCTGTAACGCAGCATGACCCCAAAAACCCCCTACAAACCCCACAGGTCCTCTTCATGGACCACCAACAAAAATTTCGGGAATAAAGATATAAACTATATTAACAACAACAGTTTTTCAAATACTGCTGCTCCTAGAGCTACTTATATTATACGGTGAAATTGTTCCTACATGACATTAGAATGATGAAGCAAATAAACAGATGTCCCCGAGTAGGTCAACGAGGCCTGTCTGAAAATCCTAATTCTACTGTCAAGTGTGTTGAAAGGAATTTACTGATCAAGGTGGGTGAGGTTTTAAACATGATCACGGAGGATCAGATTAGCGGGACGGGACTAACAGTGGGTGTGGCGAAGCGAGCTGGCGCCCGTCATCCTATTAACACACAGTTCAGCTAGCATGGCTGGACTTTACAGTGGGTGCGGTGAGAGCCCGGGTTTGGTGTCCGTCAATCTATTAAATCACCAGATTCAGCTAAGCAGGGCCGGAGTTCCAGTAGGTGCGGTGAAGGCCAGGGCTGGCGTCCGTCATTTATTAACACGGCACAAATGCCCTTATGACGCAGCAACAAAAAACCCAGTCTTGCTGAAAGCAGAGTGCAGAACGGAAGTTGAGCTAAGACGTCCAGCCTTCTCATACCAGTCAAGACTTGGTAGCACGTGAGAATTTCTGCTCTACGAGAGCGCTTGCCTCTCTGTACTGATGTGGACCAATTGAGCTTCACTTGGAAACCTGGTGCTTGATTCTCCTGTTCCACCCCAGGTGCCCTTTTTCTGGCTTTCTTTTTCTCGTTTTACCTCAACATGTTGGAGGAAATTGTCTCTGTTCTTGGGGTGGCGAATGTGCTCCATACTCCATGTCCTCTGAATAACCTACATCTGTTCAAGTCATCCTGTGCCTTCCTGTGTACCTCCCTTGTACAATTCAGATGACTATTTGTATCAGCTATTTAATCCTGCAAGTTTTAGTAGATAAATTCTCTAGAAAACACATTTTTAAAATAGGATGGAATCCAACACGTCTTTGTTTCTCTTTTTTTTTTATTCTATTAAATGTATTGTCTCACTACAGGGATTGCCTAGCTATGTTAAAGATCTTCGCAAAACAAGTCATTTTGCATGTGTCCATTAACAGTGTCCTAGATTCTGTTTTGACATCACCATGCAACATAAAATTAAAAACATGACCCTTCAGCCACTGTTGACTATTGTGAAGAACAAATGTCCTGTTTAGAAACCCATTATTTTTACAATAGGACCTGTAGTATAGCTGTATTTCACAGCACCATGCCCCCAAAAATTCAAAATATGACCCTTTGGCCAATGTTGACAATTGTGAAGAACAAATGTCTGTTAGAAACCACATTTTTTATAATAGCTCCTGTAGTATAACTGTATTTCACAGAAACATTACCCAAAAAATTATAAAAATGACATCTGAGCCACTGTTAAAAATTGTGAGGTAGAAATGCCACTTAGAACCCACATTTCTGTTGCAAAGGACCTTGATTATAGCTGAATCTCACAGCTACATGACCCTAAAACCATTTAAATTGCTTAAAATTTTCTGGAAGAAGTAAGTAAATGGAATAAGTTTTTTTTATGAAACCATGTACAATTGGTGTCTTTTACAGTCTCCTCACCGCAAAACCAGCAAAATGACCTTTTAGGCACTTAGAATAAAAATTGCAGTAAAAAATGTTCATTTTAAAAACATTTTCAAGAGGACCATTTCTTTTGGAAGAGGAATGTGAAGTAGACTGGCAACTAATCGGTGACCTCGGCAATTGGGGTCACAACATCATCAGAGATCCACGCCTGATTCATCTTGATGAAAGCCAAACGATCAACATTATCTGTGGAAAGCCGGATGCGTTTGTCTGCAATGACTTCTCCAGCTGTGCTGAAGGTCTGCTCAGATATGACTCTGGCTGCTGGGCAGGACAACACCCCTATTGTGTGGCGAGCGAGCTCGGGCCATTCATCCATTTTGGATACCCAGAATTCAATTGGGTGAGCAACATATCCAAAAACATTGGTGTTGAGACGCAGATAGTCATGCACCATGATCTTAAGCTGGTCTCTGTGTGTCGTATGTGTGCCCTGCATTACAGGCATTGGTGAGGTGGTAAATAAGGATTGCCAGAGGTTCCCCATTAGGCTTCTACCACAATGCTTGCTGCTGCTGCTGCAGCTATGGCTACTTTGCATTCTACTGCTGTCACGTTGCTGACGTTGTTTCACCGTGAAGCAGAACGTGAAGCAGACGCAACAGATGTCTCCAGTTGATCAATTTGGGTGGGTGGAAGGAAAGTGCTGAGCTTCGCTATTTACCGGGGATGGAGGAGGGTGGCCACCCAGTATCTGTTGTTCATTTTGATGGCCTTAATGCGAGGATCATGTTGGAGGAAATGGAGTATCCAAGCACTCATGTGAGAGATGGAGCCTTGATTTCCAAAGCCTTTGGGTTGAAGGGCACTAGCAAAGTGATCTTCCTCATCTTCCTCCTCCACCTCAAATTCGCGCCAACCTCTTTCAAAGGCAGTGACATCAGTAACGTTGGTGTCCAGGAATACTTCATCCTCCGCTTCCTCAGCCTCAGCTTCAACACAGTCCTGACTTGCCTCAGATGATGTACTCTGAGAGCTGAGGCGCCGCCTTGCACCAGCCCTGGACCCCGAACCAACGCCTATTGAAGACTGATAAAGTTGTGAAACGGTCGGGCCCTCTGGATTCGATGGAGAGTAAAGCTCTGTGTCTGCATCTGTGTCCGTTTCCTCCTCCGTCGTTGGTGGGACCTGCTGTTTCAGAGTGTCCAAAATTTGTTCCAGAATTAAGATCACCACAATGCTCATGCTGACAAGAGCATTGTCCGCACTGACCATTTTTGTGGCTTCTTCAAAACTCGCAAGGATGGTGCAGAGCTCTATCACCTGCCTCCACTCTCAGTGGCTTAACACCCCAAGGTCCGCACCGCTGCTGGTCATTACTGCGTAATGGCATTGCGCTGCTGCCACAATCTATGGAGCATGTGGAGGGTGGAATTCCAGCGTGTTGCCACGTCAACAATGAGATGATTGACGGGGAGGCCAAGCTGACGCTGTAACACAGCCAGCCGGGATGAAGCTCGGTGCGAACAGCGGAAGTGTGAGCTCAGACCTTGAGCCTTTCTCAGCAGGCTCGAGACCCGGACAGCGCTTTAGAAATTTCTGGATGACGAGGTTCATAACGTGTGCCAGGCAAGGGATGTGGGCCAGCATACCGATCTTAAGGGCGGCCAGGAGATTTCGCCCGTTAACGCACACCACCTTCCCTTGCACAAGGTTCTTGTCCAACAGCCACCGCTCGGTCTCATTGCGCAGAGCCGCCCATAGCTCCTGACCGGTTTGTTGACGGTGTCAAAGACATATCAATTTCCACACAGCCTGGTTTCTCTGGGCACGTGAGGCTGCCCGTGAACCTTGGGGGTAAGAACCCCGCACCATCCCTGCGGTTTTGAAGAGCATGCGCCGAGCCTTAGAGCCACTGTCATCACCAGAGACATCCACCCAGCTCACCCAGTGAGCTGTCACAGAGATATAGCGGCCTTGGCCGTGCTTACTAGTCCATGTATCGGTGGTGAGATGGACTTTGCCGGACACAGATGCAGACAACGCGCTGGAGATTTTAGATGACACATGGCTGGCCAGGGCTAGGACGGCTTTTCTGAAAAAGAAATACCTGCTCGGCATCTGGTATTTGGGGCAGGCAATGGCCATGACGTGGCAGAAGCCATCTGTGTCCACCAGACGGAAAGACAACATTTCCAAGACCAAAAGCCTGGCAATGCCGACATTCAGGCTTTTGGCTTTGGGATGGTTTGGGTTAAAGTGTTTTTTCTGCTCCCACACCTGGTAAACGGAAGGCTGGCTGCTAGACTGGCCACTGTACGGTGTGCAGGTGAATCTGGTGGAAGGAGAAATGGTAGGCTGTGTCTCTGATGGTGCTGGTGGTACTCGGGCGATGGTGGAGGCTGAAGCGGAGGCTGATCCTTGCTCATGCTGCTGAGGGACATGGGCAGCAGAAGAACGCTTGTTCTTAAAAATGGCAGAAGAGGAGGCGGAGACAGAGGGTGTGACAGTGGTTGGAAGCCCAGGACTGGTGTGGCCTTTTTTCACCAAGTGTTCCCTCCATTTCAACTCATACATTCGCTGCATGTGACTAGACATGTTGGTGGTGGTTAAACACTTAAGATTCTTCCCTCTACTGATGCGTTTATGGCAAATGCGGCATATAGCATTGCTGGGTGAATCAGAGGCTTGATCGAAAAAGGCTCAGGCTTCAGAGGTCCTGAACCTTTTCGACGACGATAAGCGAGGAGCGGTGTTTCCGCTGATCATGGTTGGCGGAATAATCTCAGCGGACTTGTGCGACCGCCCTCTTTCTTTTTGAGGCCTCTTGATCTTTTGAAATGCCTTCTGACCCTAACCGCATTGTGTCATCAAAGAGGTCTTCAGAAAATGGATTAACCACAGTGGTGGGTACATGAGTTGACATTTGGGCTGCCTTCACTTCTTTTTCAACAGATGCTGACAATGATGATGATGACATACGTGGCTGTGACTGGGAGCACAAAGAGGTAACACTGCTGGATTCAGGGTAAATTAACCACTGAAGAATAGATTGGTGACGCTTGTTCGTTCGAGATTCCAGACCCCCGACCCACAAATGACAGGTCTAGGGTCCTGAACCGAGAAAAGCTGGCTTTGGTTGTGCCAGTACTGTTGAGGATTTATCGACAAGTTAAATCGCACAGTTTTTTTTTGTCAATTTTTTTAGAATGCGATAATTAAAGGTTAAAATCTGTGCACAACTATTAAAAAACCGCCATTTTCGACCCTTTCCTGTCATTTTGGGGGCCGCAAATCAGCTTACAGAATAAGCAGGGTGAATGGTTGGCGAAGTCATGACTGGAATGTTTTGGTTGCATTGGCTGGAAAAATCACATACCTCTTTTTACATAAAACACGTTTCCTTTCACCTCAGTCCTCACACACAAAGAAAAGGAGTGCGCTCTGCTTGGTCCAAACGCTCACGAAATTATTCTTTTTTCTTCACAAAAAACCCTCTACTATTAGCTGTAATCCTTACAATTTAGTTAGATTAAGTTTTGGAAGATTTTATTAGTTGGGAGAGAATTTTTAAAGGAGCATCTACCGCAGAAAGCACGGAGGGGAGGGGGGGGGGGGGCCCGCGGGCGAACCAGACAACTCTATAAAAAATACGGAAAAAGTTCACCAAGACTTAATGAACATTCACTGCAATAGCTTTAATATTAACAGTTTTCTATTTAAATATTTTCCTGGGTATTGGCAGCCTAACTTAAGGGTCACATCTTTTTTTTAACTGCAGGGTTTTTTTGTTAATGCAAAACCCCCTTTTATTTTCATATACTTTCAAAAGGTTTCATTTTCAATTTGCCCCTTCCACCTTTGTTGAAAACCACCTTGCACTTAAATTTTTAATCCAGCAATTTTTTTAATTTCCCACAGGTGAATTTAAAGGTGCCAAAAATATCTTGTATTATAGAAAAAAAACAGATACGGTTTTGTTGACTTTGGGGCACTACAGCTTTGTTTTATTGAGGCACTTGCACTTTAAAATTTAATCCAGCAATTTTATATCACCACATGAATTGAAAGGGGCCAAAAATATCTTTTATTATACAATACATAAAAGATAATGTTTTTTTTACTTTGGGGGGGGACTACCGCTTTTTCATTGAGGGAGCTTGCACTTAAATTTTAAACCAGCATTTTATAGCACCACAGGGGAATTGAAAGGGGCCAAAAAAATCTTTTATTATACAATACAAACAGATACTGTTTTTTTTTACTTTGGGTCACTACAGCTTTGTTCATTGAGGGGCTTGCACTTAAATCTGAATCCACAATTTTATATTTACCACAGGGGGAATTGAAAAGTCCAAAAAAATCTGTATTATACGAAAACAAACAATAAGTGTTTTTTTGACTTTGGCGCACTACAGCTTTTTTTCATTTTAGGCAGCTGACTTAAATTTGAAACCAAATTTTATAGTCACCAAAAGGTGAATTGAAAGGCCAAAAAATCTTGTAATACGAAACATAACAGATCGTTTTTTTACTTTTGGGCACTCAAAACTTTTTTATTGAGGGACCTTTCACTTTAAAATTTAATCAGCAATTTTATATCACCACAGGGGAAAGAAAAGGGGCCAAAAATTCTTTTTATACGAATACTAACAGATACTGTTTTTTTTACTTTGGCGCACTACAGCTTTTTTTCATTTAGCAGCTTTCAATTAAATCTTAATCCACAAATTTTTTTAGTCACCAAGTGAATTTGAAAGGGCCAAAAAAAAATTTTGTATTATACAATCATAACAGATACGTGTTTTTTGACTTTTGGCGCACTACAGCTTGTTCATTTAGGCAGCTTTTTCCCCTTAAATTTGAAAACGCAAATTTTATAGTCACCCAGTGAATTGATAGGTGCCAAAAAAACCTTTTATTATCCGAAACATTTCAGATACCTGTTTTTTCACTTTGGGCCCGGCCGTTTGGTGATAGATCTACTTTGCATTTTAAATTTAATCCAGCAATTTTTTTAGTCCCACAGGTAATTGATAGGGGCCAAAAATAACCCTTTTTTTATCCGAATACATTTTAGATACTGTTTTTTTTCACTTTGGGACAGGCCAGCTTTGTTATAAAGATCTATTTGCAGTTAAATTTTAATCCCGCAATTTGTATCACCACAGGTGAATTTATAGGTGCGAAAAAAACCTTTTTTTACCTAATACATTTTAGATACGTTTTTTTCACTTTGGCGCATCCAGCTTTGTTTCCCTAGATCACTTTGCAGTTTAAATTTGAATACACAATTTATTCCCACAGGTGAATTGATAGGGGCCAAAAATACTTTTATTATCCGAATAGATTTTAGATACTTTTTTTTTCTCTTTGGCCCCCGGCCACTTTGTTGATAGATCACTTTGCAGTTATATTTGAATCCCCGCCCCAATTTTGTTTTTTAATTTTTAGGGATTTGAGAATACTGTGATTTGCCCCTTTTTAAAAGAACTTTTCCAAAAATCTTCCATAACTTCTCAATTTTTTATATTTTTTGAACATGAGGAAAATCAGGTGGTAAGCGAGCAAAAAAGGGGGGGTAGGACATGGATAAGGGGACGAGAGAAGGGGCCCTTCCCCCCCGTGCTGGGACAAACCAGCCACGGATCGTCAGTTGCAGGGCCGTAAGCCCGCATCGCTGGGTCCGCCCTTAATCTCGTAAAGAACAGCGTCGCCAAATCTGTCCTTTAGTGGGTTTAAAGCAACCCGCACCACATCTTTCCTCCCGCCTCCCCCTCACGCCACAAAAGTCTCATCACTCACCAGCATCCGTGCAACATGAAGCAGCCCAAATGTCAACTCGTTCCCACCACTGTGGAAATCCTTTTTTTGAAGACCTCTTTATGACAAAATGGGTTGGGGTCGAAGGGAGTTAAAAAATCAAGACCAAAGAGATTTTTTTCTCTGCTCTGCGCCCCCTTTCTGATGCCACAGAGGGGGAAAGGAAGCCAGTCAATCGGCAAAAAAAATTTCCCCCTGGAGCAGGGGGGAAAAATCAGGACGACCAAACCCTTTTTATGATGATATGACACTTTTGCGGATCCCCGGGGCTTTTCACAAAATTTTGTTGCAGCGCTTTATCCTGGGCATGAGGGAAAACATGGGGGAGTGTCTACGGGTTCCGCCTCAAAAAAGGGAGAGGGGGGGGGCGCGAAACCGCTAAAGATCCCCCACCCGGGCAGGCAAAAACCCCCCCTCGCTTTCGCCGTCAAAAGGGCCAGACTCCAACCGGGCCTTCTTTGACCAGCCTCTGATTCCCCAGCAATGCAACGCCTAGCCGTAAACCATAATAAAGGGAAAACCTTAAGTGGGTTTAAACCACCACCAACATGTCTAGTCACATGCAGCAAAGCGATGAAATGGAGCAACCTTGGCCAAAAAAGGGCCAGACGATGCGGACTCCAACCCACTGCACATCCTCTTCTTTTTGCCCCCCTCCTCCGCCCCACCAACTTTCCCTCACTGCCCATGTCCCAGAGTCATGATCAGGGATCAGCACCCTTTCACCTCCACCCGCCCAGACCACCCACCACCGAGACCCACCACCCCTTCCCCTTCCCCATTTTTGACGACCTCAGGGCCTACAGCCCAGTCAACAGCCAGCCTTCTGTCTTCCAGGTTTGGGAGCAGAAGAAACACTTTAACCCAAAACCACCCAAAGCCAAAACCTAAATTTTCGGCATTGCCAGGCCCTTTTGGGCCTTTGGGAAAAGTGCCCTTTTCCCCTCTGGTTTGGGCAAAAGAAAGGGTTTTTCCCCCACGTCATGGCCCTGCCTGCCCCCCAAAAACCAGATGCCAAACAGGCAATTTTTTTTGCCAAAAAAGCCGTCCCGCCCCCGGGCCAAACCCCCATTTTCTTCCCCAAAAATTTCAACGCGTTGTCCCGCATCTGTGGCCGGAAAAGTCCTCTGAAACCCCCGAAAACATGGACTATAAGCAAAGCCAAGGCCGGCCCCAATCTCTGTGACAGCTACTTGGGGGACTGGTGGAAATTTTTCTGGGGGGGGACGGGGGGCTCTCAGGCTCGGCGCACCCCTTCCCCTTTAAAACCGCAGGGAAAAGGTCAGGGTTCCCTTTCCCCCCCTTCCCCTGGTTGGGATCACGGGCCCCAAAAAACCAGGGCCCTGTTGAAATTTAAACGTCTTGGAGACTGTCCCCCACACAGGTTTAGGGGCTGTGGACCTCTCCGCAAAAGAGACCGAGCACTGGCTGGGTTGGGCCCAAAAACCTTGTTTCGGGAAGGTGGGTGCAATAAAAAGGGCGACATCTTGCCGCCCTTAAATCGGTAGACTTGGGGCACAAAAACCCCTTTCCTGGGAAAAGGCCATGAACCTTGTCGTCCAGAAAAATTTTTAAAAGCTACCCGGTCCCGGACTGCCTGCTGAGGGAAGGGTCAAGGTCTTTTGGGTTTGCAAATTCCGCCGTTTGCAAAACCCCGCCCTTTTGGGCCCGCCTGGTGCGTTGCAGTGTCAGCTCGGTCCCCTCCGTCAAAACCCTCTCATTGTTGACGTGGGAACATGCGGAATTCCCCCTCCACATGCTCCAGCGATTGTTCGCAGCGCAAAACCATAACCCCAGTACGAAGTTTACACGTGGGGCCTGACAACAGCGGTCGGCCTTGGGGGGGTTGAGCCACCCGAAGTGGAGGCAGGGGAAAGAGCCCCGCCCATCCCCTTTCCAGTTTTTTTAAAAGCCCCAAAAAGGGCAGTGCGGACAATGCCCTTGTCAGCAGGGGCATTGTGGGGAACTTTGTTCTGGGGAAAGATCGTTGGGCACTCGAAACAAAAGGTACCGCCAGCGACGGAGGAGGGGAAAGGACACAGATTTCAGGGCACGGAAACCTTTTTCTCCGTCAAAAACACAAGGCCCGAAAAGTTTTTTTTTTTTTTTTTTTTCCCCAATTTTTATCGGGCTTTTATTAGCATTTGGGTTTCGGGGGGCCCAAACTAGTGCAAATTTGGGGCATCAGCTCCAAGGGGCATTTAACTCAGGCAAGTCAGGGCTTTTGGGTTTAAGCTGGGGCCGGGGGCAGCAGAGGGGGAAGGGAGGAGTGGAGGGTTTTTCCTAGAAAACCGACGTTACCCACATCCCTGCCTTGGAAAGAGGGTTTGGGGCCCAATTTGAGGCGGGGGGAGGGAAAAAGAGGAAGATCATTTTTTCTAGTGCCCCCCGACCCAGAAGGGTTGGGGAAAACAAGGCACCATCTCTCACATAGTGTTTGGATTTCTCCCCTTTCCTCCAAGATAATCGTCCCATTAAAAGGGCCCTCAAAAAGAACAACAGTTACTGGGGGCCACCCTCAGGATCCCCGGTTAAAAAAACAAAAAATCCCCACTTTTTTTTTCACCCACCCAAAAAAGAAAATTAAAAATAAAGGGAAATGGAGACCTTGCTGATTTTATCAAATGGACATCCCGTTGCTTTTCTTTTACTTTCCCCAAATTCACGGGGGCAAAAACATCAGCGACTGACAGCAGTAAGAGCCAAAGCCTTTGCGGGAGCAGCAGCAGCAGGAAAAGGGGGCAGAAGCCAAGGGGGGACCTCTTTTCAATCTTTTTTTACCACCTCACCAAGCCCTGCAAAGCAGGGAAAAAATCCAACACACAGACCCGTTTTTAAATTTATTGTGCACGACAAACTGCTCTCAACCCGATGTTTTTGTATGTTTTCCGGACCCAAAACTTCCTGTATCCAAAAAAGGAAAAGAAAGGCCCCCGCTCGCTCGCCACGCCCCTAGAGGGGTTTTCCCCGCCCCCGCAGCCACGTTCTTTAACGTGACACCATTCATCACAGCGGGAGGAAAATCATTACAGACAAACGCATCCCCGTTCCCCAGATAATGTGATCGTTTGACTTTTCCCTCAAGAAGAACAGGCATGAAACCCCTGATGATGTTTGGGGCCCCCAAATTGGGGAGAGGTCACCAAATTTGTTTCCGGTCTACTTTTACATTCCTCTTCAAAAAGAAATGGGCCCCCTTTAAAAACCCTTTTTTTTTAAAATATCAATTTTTTACTGCAATTTTATTCCTTTTCCCCAAAAGTTTATTTTGCTGGGTTTTTCCCGTGAGGAGACCCGAAAAGACAGCAAAGGTTTTCATGACAACACCGGTTTTTCCATTTACCACTTTAAACTTTAGAATTTTTTGCATTGTCCCAAAGGTTTTTTTAAAGGGCTGTAAACTGTGAATACAACCCATAATTTTTGGTCCTTTGGGAAAAGAAAAATTTTTTTTTTAAATAGCATTTCTCCCTCACAATTTTTAATAGTTTGGGTGAGAAGTCAATTTTTAAATTTTTTTTGGGGTTTATGTACCTGTGAATACCGCCCAAAAATCATGGTCCTTTTTGGAAAAGAAATGTGGCTTTTTAAAATGGCATTTCTCCCTCACAATTTTTAAAGTGGGTTATAAGGTCATTTTTTTTAAATTTTTTTTGGGGGCATGCGGCTTTGAAATGAGCAATACTACGGCCAATTTTTAAAAAAATGAAAGTTTTAACAGACATTTTTTTCTTCACAATTGTTTCCAAAGTAGCTCAAGGGTCAAAGCTTTTTGAATTTTTTGGGGGGATTTTTTCTTTTAAAAGCAGCTATACTACAGGGCCATTATAAAAAAAAAAGTTGTTTTTTAACAGACATTTGGGTTCCCTTTACAATTGTCCCCAAAATTGGGTCAAGGGTCATTTCTTTTTAAAATTTTTGGGGGGATTTTCTTTTTAAATCCCGGGTAATACTACAGGTTTCCCATTATAAAAAAAAAAAAAATTTTTTTTCTAAACAGACATTTGTTTTTTCACAATTGTCCAAAAGTGGGTCAAGGAGGGGGGTCTGTCAAAACGGAATAAGGGTAGGACACTTTTTTAAAGGACCATATTGCAAAATACTTGTTTTTTCAAATCTTTTAAAATAAACTATCAATCCCTGTATTTTAGGGCAACCCCCTTTAAAAAAAATAAAAAAAAGAGAAAAAAAGACATGGTGGGGATTTCCCTCCTATTTAAAAATTTTTGTTTTCTAAATTTAAAAAATACAAAAAAAAATTGCATTACAAAAAAAACTGGCAAAAAAATTCCTCTGAATTTTACAAAAGGGGGGGAAGGGAAAAATTGACCCGAAGTAGGTTTTTTCAAGGGCATGGAGTATGGAGGGACGCAGAGAAAAAAGGGACAGGACCAATTTCCCCCAGCACGTTTAGTAAAAAAAAAGAAAAAAATGCCAAGAAAAAAAAACACCTGGGTGTAAAAGTTTAACCCGCAGTATTTTCCAAAATGGGAAACTCAATTGGTCCGCACTCAAAATGGATTTGGGGCAAAGCGCCTTTCCCAGGACAGGACAATTTATATGTCCAGTTCAACTAAATGGTGGTTGAAAGACCCCCCCTATTTTCCGGGGACCCTTTTTTAAAAGTGGGTCAGGGCAGTTTTAAAGGGATTCTGGGGTACAGGACAGATTAGTTAAGGGTTCCCGTTTTAACTAAAATGGTGGTTTTAAAGACTTCTTTTTCCCCGGGACTTTTTAATTTTGGGGTTTAGCCCGGTTTAATGGTCATACTGCGGTTTCCCCCCCCCCCCCCTTTGGAAAAAGTATAGTCAATGTCCTTCAACTAAAATGGCGGTTTTTTAAAACTCCTTTTTCCGCAACCTTTTTTTAATCTGGGGGCTTTCAGGGTTTTTGGGGTTAAACGTGGCCCAGGAAAAAGGGATAGTCAATGGGCCCCGTGAAACTAAAATGGTGGGTTTAAAAGACTCTTTTTTTTTCCGGGCCTTTTTTTTTTCTGGGGGCATGCCAAAGGGTTTTGGGGGTCATGCTGTGGCCCCCGGACAGGTATTTGTCAAAAAACCCCGTGAAACAAAAAAAATTGGGGTTTAAAAAACCCTTTTTCCCCGGGAACCCTTTTTATCGGGGGTCAAAGCAGGTTTGGGGCTCATGCTGTGGCCCAGGACAGGGATAGGGCAAAGTCCAGTGAAACTTAAAAGGTGGTTGAAAAAACTCCTTTTCCATCAAATTTTTTTAAATTTGGGGGGGCATGCAGGTTTGGGGCTCATGCTTGGCCCAGGGCGGGAAAAAGTCAATGGCCCCTTTAAAACTAAAATGGTGGGTTGACAGACTCCTTTCCCGGGCCCCCTTTTTAAACTGGGGTCATGCAGGGTTTTGGGGGTCATGCTTGGGGGCCCCGGGACATGGGGTTTTTTTTCAATGTCCAGTTCAACAAAAAAGGGGGGTTGAAAAAAACTCCTTTTTCCGGCACTTTTTAATCTGGGGGTCTTTTCAGGTTTGGGGCCATGCTGTGGGCCCAGGGCAGGGATAAAATCAATGTCCGTGAAACAAAAAAAGGTTTGGGTTTTAAAAAATCCCTTTTTCCCGGGAATTTTTTTTAATCTGGGGGTCATGCAGTTTTTGGGGCTCATGCGGGGCCCCCGACAAAGGGATAGGGGGGGTTTCCATTCAAAATAAAAAAGGGGTGTTAAAAACTCCTTTTTTTTTTTTGGCACTTTTTTAAACTGTGGTCAGAAAAGGGTTTTAAAGGGGCATTCTGGGGGTACAGTACAGATATAGTTTTAAAGTGAAGGTTTTAACTAAAATTTGGTTTTTTCAAAGACTTCTTTTTTCCCGGAAATTTTAAATTTTTGGGGGGGAGTTTAGGGTTTTAAAGGCAAACTTTCGGTCCAAGGGAAAAATATTTAATGTCCAATTCAAACCCAAAAGGGGGTTTAAAAGACTCCTTTTTCCCGGGACTTTTTAATTCTGGGGTCATTTCAGGTTTGGGCTCATCTGTGGCCCCGGAAAAGGTTTGATTTAATGTTTCCCGTGAAACTAAAATGGGGGGGTTGAAAGACTCTTTTTTTCCGGCATTTTTTAATCTGGGGCATGCAGGTTTGGGGGTCATGCTGTTTTCCCAGGACAGGTAAAGTCAAAAAGTCCCCGTGGGAAACTAAAAAGGTGGGTTTAAAGACTCCTTTTTTTCCGGGGACTTTTTAATCTTGGGGGGTCAGGGGAGGTTTGGGGGTCATCTGTGGCCCCCCACAGAGATAGTCCCAAAGTTTCCCGTGAAACTAAAATGGGGTTGAAAACTCCCTTTTTCCCCGGGACTTTTTTAAACTGGGGTCATTTTTAGGTTTGGGGCTCATTTCTGTGGCCCCGGACAGAGTTTGTCAAAGTTTCCCTTTTAACTAAAAATTTGGGGTTTTTAAAAAACTTTTTTTTTTCCGGCACTTTTTTTAAACGGGGGGCATGCAGGTTTGGGGGCTCATGCTGTGGCCCCGGAAAAGGGATAGTCCCAAAGTCCAGTGAAAAATAAAATTTTGGTTGAAAGACTTCCTTTTTTTTCCCGGCAACTTTTTAATCTGGGGGTCCCTGCAGGTTTGGGGCCTTTTTTGCTTTTTTTCCCAGGACATGGGATAGGGCAATGCCAGTTTAACAAAAATGGTGGTTTGAAAAACCCTTTTCTGGCACTTTTAAATCTGGGGGGGCCTGCAGGGTTTTTTTGGGTGGGCTATCGACCCCTCAGACCCATGTCGATGGGCAACGTAATCGCTCAAAACAAACGCCCACACGGGAAAGGGAAAACCTTCACTCTTTCCCCTACCTTTCCCTGGAAATAAACACCCCTCATTTTTCTAGCTTAACCACCTGCCTTTTTACCTTTCCAAAGTTCAAAAGATAAAAAAAAAGTAAAAAAGGAAAGAAAGATTTTTCACAGTCTCCTTTTTGAAAACCTTTTAAATTTTCAAAAAAAAGGGAAAAACAACAGGGATTTTTTAAAACCCCTTTTTTTCCAACCGGCAAAATAGGAAATTTGAAACAAAAATTGGTTTTCTATCAAAAATATGGGAAATTCGGTCTGGTGGAAGAACTTTAACACCAAAACAAAAGGTTCTTCCCTTTAGTTCCTGAGATTTTCAACTGCCCAGTAGACAACAATTGAACTTTTTAAAAAACTAAACTTTCAAGGCAAAGAATTTGCGCCAAACTGAATTTAAATGAGTGGGAAAAAAAATATTAAAAAAAATTATATGGTTTTCAAAATGGCGGTTTTTTTCCTACCACTGACATCAAGCCCGCCCGGGTTTTCTATAAATAATCGGGAAAACCATTTGTGAAAAAAGTGCACGATTACGCCAAACTGAAAACACACGATTTAAAAAGAAGTATTGAACAGTTAAGGGGGTTACATATGGCGGTTTTTTCCCCCACTTTACAACCCGCGGCGTTACTATGAAAAAAACCCTGGGAAAACAAATTTTCGTACCCAAATGCAAAAGGGTTTTGCGTCAAACTAAGGGCACTGAGGTGAATAGAAAAAGTTGAACATTTTATATGGATTACATATTGGGGGGTTTTGCCACCCCCGACAACAAGGGGGGGGTTACTCCCGAAATAATTGTAAAACAATTTTTCGAAAAAATGCCCCGAATTTCCCAACTGAGACCACCCGATTTAAATAGAAAATATTGAACAGTTATAAGGGTTACAAATGGGGAAGTTTTTTTCCCCCCACTGGGCAACAGGGGTCATTACTTTGAAAAAATCTTTTTAAACAAATTTTCATACAAGGGGGCTATTTGGGAAAAAACCCCGGGATGCAAAAACACCAATAGGAAAAGCCAAAAAAAAAAAAAAAAGGCACACAGCACTAGATTTTAATTTTTCAAGTCTCCCCTCTAACAAAAACAAAATTAAATTCTCTAATCGACTATATCATAAGGGTTCCCAAAAAAAGAAGGTGGTTTTTTTGGGATTTTTTTGAAAACCCCTTTCTGACTTTTTAAAAACAGCTATTGGGGCAGGGATCAATGTGTTTCTCTGAATTTAGGGAAAAGACGCTGAACAGGAAATGCAGTTGCATACATAAAACGAGGTCATGGGATTTTTGAAGCCAATGAGATCCATACACCACCCAATCATAACGTCATACACCCAGCTCACCCTGCTCTATGCTCTTCTCTGATTGGATGGCGGCCAAAATCACAGGAAGCGCAGAAAAAGGCACAATACAGATTATCTTTAAGATTTTCACGGAAACTATCGCATCATCGGGAAATTCCAATAAACGTAAAAACCATGCCGCTTTCAACTTTTGTCGATAGTATCGCTCATCCCTAATCATGATGAATCAAGTGTGGATCTCTGGTGATTGTGTTGCCCCAGTTGCCAATGTCACCGACTAGTCACTAGTAACTAGTGACAGGAGTACTGCCGTATTGGCACTAGAGATGGGCGAATTTCTCAAATATTCGGTTCGCCGACTTCACCAAATTTTCCGTCAAAATTCGTTTCGGTCCAAATTACTTCGGGACGAATTGCGTTAAAAAACAGCTATATACTTGCTGTAGAACATTGTGCCATGCTTAAATATGCAGAGGGAGCTTGGTTGGTCTTCATACAATGCTGTGTTTTAGTATTACATGCACATGACTGCCGCCGCTATTAGAATCGCTTCACCCTTCCATTCACTGGGCAATTACGGGGGCAAAACTGACCAAAAAACTGAAGCGGGAATGCAGCCTGACAAAGTCATGGCAGCGCCAGCTGGAAAAAAACAAGCTGAGGGCTAAGATCCTAACATAACGTCAAAGAACACAGTAGTAGGTTACCAGAGCCACCACAGATCGCAGCACAGTAAGAGGACGTCACAGCAGGAGTCACCCTGCGAGGCCACAGCATCCGGTGTCATCTACCGGCCATGTGTTGACCACACACTAGGTCATACACTTTCTCCCAGATGACATCTGACAACCCCAGCCAAGAATCGTGGGTTTGACACACAGAACCCCTAGTTGGCATGGCCAGGGAGCAGGTGATTGACTCTCACCTGTCCTCAACCCACCTCTGTCCTGTTCGCTTCCCACAGCCAGAGAACTACTATGTGCTGTGGCCTCTGCGCCACTATACAGTGAGGACCAACTATTTGAGGACAGTGGGCAGCAGAGGTGGGGAAGACATCCTCTGCTTCTTGCAGAATCGGGCAAATAGTGATGAGGAGAGTTGCAATGGGAGGTTATGTTGCAGGCGGTCAGGCTTTGTACAGCGACACCGTTGAGGAGGATAGCAGTGACAGGCAAACACTAATCGATGTAGCCGATTGCACTTGGGAGCCGGGTGAAGCAAGCAAGTCTAGGACAAGGTATTCTGGTGCCCTAGTTAAACAAAGCATAAAGTGTCCCCCAAATGAAATATTCAGCCCACTCCATGCCTTTTTGTGCCCCCTTTTCTCCCTGGATTGAAGTGGCCCCCTCGACTACCCATTGTCTCAGCCCTGGAAGCATTACATTTTCTCTACATTAAAGGGGCTTTGCCACGAAGTAAAATTGACGTGGGAAGTTTGAAATTTAAATAAAAAAAATTTTCACCATTCATCATTATTAAAAATTCTGCACCTGTTTTGTGTTAGCTGCTCCTTTAGTGATTCATTGTTTACAGCTCATCTCCAGGGGATACGACCAGGGCTGAGAGCTCCTCAGTCCTGGTAGCACATGCTCAGATATCACCTCTCCTCTCAGGCAGTTACTGAGTGTTCAAACCCCAGGTGCTGTCATTCTACTCCCGTCCTCTGTAATCCTTAGTAATTAGTCAAACGGTGCAAATAAATTAAAAAAAGAAACCTCAATGAGGTTTGTGCATTGATAAAGAGAAATAAAATCTACAGGTTTGGTTCCTGCAGGGATTTGAACCGAGGACCCTTGCGCCTGGAGGCAAAAGTTTTACCTCTGACCTACAATGTAGCTACTTACAGTTCTACACATAAACAGACCTTTCTGTGACTAGAGAGAGGAAAGGCCTGGTGATGTCATCCTGCTTGGTTACATGATATGCAATTACAACAAATCACACACGCCCCCTTCTGAACACACAGAGCTGAAGAGCTGGATGCAGAGGTATGAGATGAGATTGTGGCAAAACCCCTTTAAGCAGTATAAAAAAATATGAATGTCACTCACCATTTTATTGTATTAACTGATACAGTAGTGTCACCTCCGATCCAAAAGGGAATGACCCCAGGTTTGTTTTTAGGTTAAATGGTTGTCTGACAGTCCAGCATGTTGAGGGGTAATCAGGTAATCTATAGAAAAAGTCACTATCCCTAAGTTTCAACCTACACTGACTCTAAGTAGGGTAACCGCCCCCAAAAGGTCAACCCCATAAGTGGACCCTAACAGCCCTAAATACTGCTTTAACTAAAGGTAACCTACACACATTTCTGCAAATTACTGTTTCATCGTCACAGCATTAAGTCCTTATAGGTCAAAAAATGCTCACATTCCGTAAGCATATATGAGCATTAAAGGGGTTTTGCCACGATGTAATGTTGACGGGGGATCCTCCAAAATGGATATTTAGTCATTTTCTAAATATAGAAATTTAAAAAAAAATTGCACCCGAGAGAGCTCCCGCTGCCTTTAACCTGCCCTAGTTATTTAAAAATGCTTGCTTTAGATACACCAGGCAGAGTGACAGGACGCTGGCGGGGTTTGCACAAAAAAAAAATTTATGTAGAAAGGGAGCTGAAGAAGCTTTCAAGGCACCGGGGAAAAAAATTTGTCTTTTTTTATACAAAATCCACTTTTTTATGAAATTACTGAGTAATCCCGCCTACTGATGACAGGAACATGAAGAAGCTTTTCAAGCTGCTGTGGGAAACTTGTCATTTTAACAGAATCCACATTATAGTTTGTTTAATTTGAGTGGACTTTTTCACACTCCCTAATGCACCTCGTGCTCGGCTGTGTCTCCCCTCCTCAGCTCAGGGGGCTTTGTTAAATTTGCTTCTTAGCAGAAAGGCAGCCGGAAAAACCCCTTTAAAAAGTTTTAGAGAGGGGGGGAGAAGAAGGAGGTTTTGGGACGACAGACAACTGGGATCTTGGACAGTAGAGAGTTAATGTCGGGCCGAAGATGTAAAGTGGGTGTCAAAACAGCATACTGGTGGTTTTTGAAAGCATTGATGCTATCAGCTGCCCCAAGCCCCCAACATGAACAAGGGCCTCATCATTACTTTGGAAAGAAGCGCAGTTTGCCCGCGGCAGTGGCGCAGCCCTTAAGTGGGAGGGGGCCGGGAGTCAGCGGGGGGGCAGCAGTGCGGGGTTGGGAGCCAAAGGGCCACGATTAACCACCCCCCCTTTGCAAGTCCAGAAATAGAGACAGGGGCTAACCGGGCAGCGGCGCAACATCTCAGTGCGGAGTTTTGGGGGCAAAATCACCTACTCGGGGGTGGCCCATGTTTTGACGAGACCCAAAGGGGAGGGTTAAACATAACTATAGTAGAATCGGGGGCAGAAAGAAAAGGGTGACCAAGACCAAACTTTGGCACCAGGGCCCGCAAAACACATCAGGCCCCCATCGTGTTTAAATTTTGGGGGCCACCCTCCCAACAGCGCACACCCGGGGCCCACGCCACCCATTTCGGGGCAGCAAGGTTTCACCACCTCTGCCGAAAAAACCCCGTTTTTTCCATCATCACCATCCAATACCCTGCTCTTCGCGCCAGGTGCCAACTCTTTCACCGAACGATTGCCAAGAGACGCAGTATGCTCAGCCATCTCAAAGGCAAAACGACCATGCCCGCCAAAATTGGTGGTATGCATTCCTCCCTTTCAAGGGTGGCCTCTCCCATTCAAAAAACTGGCCAGGAAAAATTGGCATTCCTTCAGCCTTTGTAACACAGGGGTAGTGGCTCTTCGGGAACACCGCTAGTGGTGAAAGGGTCAAAAGACCCAGTTTTCACCCAGAGCCCGCCCAAGGCGGATGGACTTTCTGGGGCGGGAGTCCTACAAAAGTCGCTATCCCGGAGCACTAGCTAGGTGGCAAGCCGAGGCGCACCAGGTACCAAATCTAAACGAAACCGGTCAAAGGCGGCCAACAGACGGGGCAGCGGCGGAGATTCAAGTCAATAACGTAGCAGAAAGGTCGGTGCACGGGCAGAAAGAACGATAAAGGGGAAATTGAGGGACAGGAAATAAATATTTAACAGGGGGAAATTATTGAAGGGGGGAAATTGATGAACAGAATAATAAATTAACAGGGGGAAATTTTTGAACAGGGGGAAATTGATGAACGAAAAGGCCATTAACTTTTTTTTGTTGATTCAAGGGACGGGAGTATTCCCCCTTGGAAAACAAGTACACAGGGGAAAAAAAGCCCCGGTTAGCAATTTTGTCATCGATTGTGCTTTCTCCGCGACAAAAAAAAATTAAACCATTGTGACAGACGATGAAAAAAAAAGTGTCCGGCGCATAGGAGGGGGCTGAGCCCTGCATTTTCAAACTGTTGTTCAAGTCTTACACCCATCCCAAGACATTCAAAAAAAGGCCCCGGAAACTTTTCATGCACTCACTGTTCTTACACCGCCAAGCAACACCCTCCTTAAGCTCAGCGCAGACCGGCCTCCCCCAACTAGGGGAATTGACTTTCCAAACATGGAATTCCACCTCCATAGTTGGAAAGACCTAAGAACAAGAAAGGAAATTAAAGATTTATTGAGATCCAAGCGACAGGAACACCCCTGCGTAATTTTAAAAGTGGGCCCTGGCAGCCATGCGTGACACCTGCTGTTTGCTCAGCCCCTTTCATCGACATGCTTTTTTGTCATCCCAGATATGGGGGGGAAAAAGTCATTCCACGCTTTATTTGTCACGGACAGCGTGTGGGTCCACGGACCACCGCAAGTGATGGCAATACCCCCCCGCCAGGGGGCAGGGGCTAATAGGTCTGGGTTTTTACCAGAGCCCCTGCAAAGCGGGGTGGAAATTTCGCGGCGGGATCTACCAGGGCCCCACCCCTGATTAATTGCTTGCATGGGAGCCAAGGTTTGCGAGGACAAAAACCAAGCAAACTCGGAGCGGGGACAAGTGTAAGGTCGGACAGCCAGAAGGGTCGGGCAAGGGGCGGAGGCAAGAGGGACGGTACCAGATATACAGAAAAAGGGTGAAGGGAAAAACCCTTTTTTTTAGTCCTAAAAATTATTTTTATATTTTTTATTTATATTCTTGGAGGCAGTTGTGTGGGGGCCTTTTTCCCTTACAAATCAGCAAAGGATTTCCACACTTTCTAAACCGGACACCTTGAAATAATTCAGCAAAATTTCCTTTATCACCCTTTTTTACCTGTTCATGAAAAAATGAACTTTTTTCAACGCTTCCTAAACCCCCTTTAAATTTTGGATGAAATTGTTCCACCGTAACAGGGGGGGGGCCCCGAAGGACTTGTGTTTTTAGTTTCTGTAAATTTTGGGCAACGATTCACATTCTTCCCCAAGAAGAACCATACAAAATTTTTTTAGCATTTGCTTTTGCTTCTTTTTTTTTTTCGTCCCCCTTTTTAGTTTTGTACTGAATTCCATCAACAAGGCAAGAAGCAAATAAGCACCCAAAACATACCCTGTAGTTTGGTCTCCTTCATTTTTAGGTTCCATATGGTGGGTTTGAACAAACTGGTGAACGCAGAAAATGGATTAAAAACCCCACGTTTTATACTTCATGATTTTTTGTCTTTTCGGGTGTCACCTCAACGGGCTTGGAAAACAAGGCGACCGCTGCCAAAAAACCCCCATGCCCCCTCCACATCAATACTGCAAAAGCAGGGGGTTCGCCCCCCCTTTCGTTGCCAATAGCTGCTGCTGTCCTCAAATTTTTCGTGCTGATAGTGGCACGAGCCCAGACCACATCATTTTCGGCTGAGGGGCCCCAAAGGGGGCGGCGGGTTTTAGGACAGGTGGGGCCGTTTACTGTTCCCGGCCATACCAACAATAGTTTTATCTGACAACCCACCGCTAGGGTTTTCAGATGCCAAAGGGGTGAAGTTATGACCTACTCAACCATTTAAGAAACCCTTTTGGGGGCTGACAACACACGGCCGCTACATGACACCGGAAGTTCTGGGCCCCCCGATCACCCCGCGCAACTTCCCTTTTTCTGTCTGGACCTGTATTGCTCCAGGAAAATTTTTTGGCCCCCGCCACTCCATGTGAAAAACCTCCCCCTCTCCACATAGTTTTGTTAAAAAATGTACAGACCCGTTTAACCCCTTAAGCCCAACCCTGAAAAGAGTTAAAAAACCAGAACTTTTTTTTGTTTTTTTCCTCCTTTCATTTAAAAAGTTGTAACTTTTTTATTTTTTTCAAAGACGCAGTTGGATGAGGCCTTTTTATTCAAGACAATTTTTCTTTATAAGGGGAAAAAGTTTAATACCTTTTTAAAATTTTGCAGTATTTTTTTTTATTTTTTTTTCCCAAAAAAATTTTTTTTTTTTTTCATTTTTTTTTTACACCATTTAAAATTTCAAAACTTTAAAATTTTAGATTAATTCTACAGTTATTACGGGCGTGTGGGAAACCCAAATAAGGTATTTTTTTTGGCATGTAATTTATGTACAATTATGTTTTAAATTAAAAAATTTATTTTTATTTTATTATTTTTTTTTTTATTTTTTTTAATTTTACCTTTTATGTTTTTTTTGTACTTTTTTTTTTGACCCCATGAAGGGAAACTGTTTAACATTTTTTTAATTTTTTTTTTACACTTATAAAAGTATTAGCATATTTAAATGCTAATACATGTAATCGTGTCAGTCTGACACAGGCAGTGATTAGGACCCCAAAACAGTGCGTCCTAACACTGGCTTCATACACAAAAACCGGGGGCCCCGCAGGGCCCCCCGGCAGGGCACCCTTCCCCGGGGTCTGTCGGGTCACCGGGGGTTCCTTTACCCGACAGAGCAGGGGGTCCCCTTTTATTGCGCGCGGTAACCCCCCGCCGCAATCAAAGGGTTAAAACACGGGTTGCGGGGTTTCCTCCCCTCCCCATGCCCCGCAGACATGCCTGGGATCGGGGGGTGTATTTTTAGCCCCGATCCCAGCGCAGCTGCGGGACCGGGCGCCGCAAACCCCTGTCGCAGCGACTCAAAAGACCGCTGCAGACGAACGACCCGCACCGGGCCCCCGTCAAAAGACGGTGCAAAGGTCTTTAAGGGTTAAAGAAGATATCTGTATAAGATAAATACACATCCATATTTGCTCCAAAAGAACCCCAAAAAACTGGGGAAAACCCTTGGGTATAAATTGCGCCCACAAATGGCCCGGGAAAAATTTTTCTTGTATGGGTT
>JAODAL010038323.1:0-39358 GCA_025379985.1 Phyllomedusa bahiana
GGGCAAAAAGGGTTTATTAAGGCCCCTTTAAACATACACTAGTATTGATATTTTTATGCCCCCTAAATAAGAAAAAATACCCCCTATCGAGGGGGATTACATCCCACTTGCAATGTTTCCTTATGCAGTTTTCCTCATTGCCAATGTCCCTTTTTTTGGCGCTTAAGTTTACTATGCAAAGCTTTTCCAAAAACCTTTTTTTTTTTAAAAAAGGATCGTACTTTTAGGCCTGTTCCACGGCTTATTCCCCCGCCGGATTTGTGAGCGGATTGCGCTCAAAAATCCCCCGGGGTTGAATTTAAGGGGGGGGGCGGGGGCCGGAGCGCGGGGGGGGGCCCCATAGAAAATGCTTTGTTTACGGGCGTCCGCGCCGTAAAAAAATGTGCATGTCCCTTTTCCCCCCGCGGCGGTTTCCCCGAGCGGGGAGGAGAAACGGAATCCACTGTTCTTAGAGAGCAGGGATTACCGAAATTACTCCAAAGGTTTGGGGCGCCGTACGAAAGTGAAAATCCGGGGTGCGCAGTACGGCCCCAAAATCCGGGGGCAAAATAACCCGTTGGGGGAACCCGGGCCCTTAGGTTAAACTTTAAACAAAATTAAATGCCCCTTAAAAAACTCCCCCGGGGAAAAAGGCAATTTTCAGCATGTCACCCAAAAAGGGTTTTTTAGAATCCCCACACTGCACTTTAGTACAGGGTTTTTAAAGGGGTTGTTACAAAATTTTGATTTTTCTCCCCCTCACTCCTCTTTTTTTTGGGTTTTCCCCTTTTAAAATTAAAGGGGTG
Organism: Phyllomedusa bahiana; assembly: GCA_025379985.1. Classification (NCBI taxonomy): domain Eukaryota; kingdom Metazoa; phylum Chordata; class Amphibia; order Anura; family Hylidae; genus Phyllomedusa; species Phyllomedusa bahiana. Next base: position 786 of record JAODAL010038323.1, read on the forward strand.
TTGTTTTTACGGCTTCAAATAGGTGCAGTGGGTGGGCGGGCCCTGTAGCTATAGAAACCCATTTGCGGGCGCCATCGGGAGAGATCAAACAGGTCTGTAGTTATAGCGCCCTGGGGACCCTGATCCCAGCCCTTTAAAAAGAGGGGATATCTGGGAAAATGGGTAGGACACTGTTAAGGGGCATATATTCAAATTTGATTTGTTTTTGAAAGATTTTTAAAAACAAAAAAACCCAACCCTTGTAGTTAGACAACCCTTTAGTACAGTTTAAGACTAAGGGACAAGTGATTATGCGAACTACAAAGGGGGGTGGCTAGGACATTGCCCCCAGGCGAAATTTGGCAGGTAAAAAGGGTTTTTTGAAAGGGAATATAGAAATAGAAAAGGGTTTTTGGGAAAATGTCAAAAAAATAAAAATTTTAAAAAAAACACAGCAGCTAGTGTTTTCCCCTTTTATTTTTGTGCTTGGGAAAACCCATGATTATTTAGTGTCATTATTATTTTAGTTATTAGTAATAGGTTACTTTTTTAAAAATCCCAGTTTTTTTTCACAAAGTAAAAATTTAAAAAAAAAAACTAAGTAACTGGTACAAAAGGGAAAAGGGGGGCCCCCTCCCACAAGAGCTTCAATTACGGGGGGTGGGGGGGGGAAGACAGAAGATGATGACAAAGGTGTTTTTTTTTAGGGGTGTGGAAAGCTGTAGGGTTATGGGAAAAGGGTTGGGCTATTCTGAAGAGTTTGGGTTTTTTCAGATTATTTTTGGGAATTGTTGTAAAGTTTGGAGGAGAGTTTGAGGTGTTGGGTTAGAGAGTTCCAGGTTTTGGGGGAAAGTCTGGAAAAATTTTTTTTGGAGAAATTTGGTTTTGAGGAGCTGACAAGGGAAGGGAAAAAAAGAAGACCCTTCTGAGGAGTAGAAGGTTTTCTGGAAAATATAAGGGTGCGTTTTCACGGCACGGGGAAAAATACAGGTCGGTTTCCCGGGCCCGGGTTTATTTGTCATTTTTTTGGGGGCCTTTCCCCCAGGACTTGGGGAGGGGGGGGTGTCTTTTCCCGCGAGAGCGGAAAAAAGCCCCCCCCCTTTAACATTGAAAAAAGCCTTTTCCCACCCGGGAAACCAAAAGGAAGTTTGTGTTTTCCAAAATTGTTTTGGGGCCCCAAAAGGGGGGGGAAAAAAACCCGGAGGGAAAAAACCTTTGCAGTGGGGACTGCTGCACGGGTTTTCCATAGCGCACCATTGTGCTCATTTTCGGGGGTTTTTCGGCGAAAACCGGCCCTAAAAAAAATTGGCCCAAAAACCCTTTCAGTGGGGACTGGCCAAGTCGTGATGTATGGGAGGGGGGGGGGGGGGGGGGGTTCGGGTTTTATGTCATGGTTAGGGGGGGTTTAAACTAAATTTTGGGTGGACAATGGGGTACCCAGCGCAGGGACTGGAAAGGGGGAAAAAGGGCCCAAAAGAGGGAAAGGGGAGAAGAGAGGAGAATTAAAAAATTTTTTTGTACGGGGTTTTGGGAATTCAAAAAGGACCCCCTTTACTGAGCCTATCTTTGGATTTTTTGCCTTTGAACTTTGGAAGAAAAGGGCGGGGCTACCTTTTCCTTAAGTGGTCTATTGCATGGGGGTGATCCAGGTCAAGTGGATGATGGGTGCTCCCTCTAAGTTTTTTTATTTTTTTAAATCAGTGGTAGCGATCGGGGGAGTCCCTGCCCCCCAAGTAAAACCCGCCTTGCGGCGGGCTCTGATGAATACCATGAGGCTCCTTAGACTCTGCTCCCTGGAGTGGTTGGCACCATCTCTTGCAGTGACCCTGCGGATCCAAAAACCTGAATGCCCACTAACCGTTACAAAACCTCATTTGAGATCATGCTTTTAAACCCAAAAAGAGTGACCTGGGGAAGATTTAAAGGGGTTGTTCACTAAAGAAAAAGCTTTCAAAAATGTAGGGAACAAAAAAGAAGATGTTTTCCAAATATATTGCTTTGTTTCTTTTTTTTTTAAAGGAAAGCTAAAAAGTGTTTTTATCACCTTCTGAGGGCTTCATTTTTCCCAAGGGGGACCGCCCTGTGTACTCCTTTCCCTGCTTTTTTTCTATCTGAAGCAGGGGTTTTTAAACTTTTGCTAAAAAGGGCTTCTCCAGCCCTCAGAAAAGGGTTTAATTTATCTAATCAAGACTGAAAAAACCAAAATAAAACAGGGGAAGTTTTGTTTTCACGGAGCTCATTTGCAAATTTAACAGACAGCTTGCCGGAAAGGGGACAGCGCAAAACCCCGCATTTTTTTAAATTATGCATCCTTAAAAATTTTTGAGATGAGACAACCCCTTTAAGGCAAAAGCTTTCTTAATCTCATGACTTGTGTCAATCATCAGCAGAAGGGTTTATTAGATTTCCATCCTATGTAGTTCATACTTCTATTGGCAGGAAGAAGCTTCCACATCATTTTCCTATTGGTTGAAAAGAAAATGTTTTTTGGGCAAGCACAAGAATAATTGTGAAAGCATTAAAGCCCTTGCATTTATGGCTTGCCATTAGGTTTATTAATGATGGGGCGGGGCCCTTTTTTGAAAAACCTCTTTAAAAGGGGGGAAAAAATATTGTCACTGATCCCAAATTTTATAGAATATGTGCATTTATGGGGGCATGAAAACACCGAGCAGTAAACAAAAGGAAACCATTCTGATTTTTTTTTCATCTGGGACTGAAACCTAAATGTTCTGAACTGGGATTCTTGGGATTACGTGTTATTTCTTGCTCGCACATTAGTTGTTTGTTTTCCCAAGGGTTTGCAGGTCCCCCTGCCCCACTTCAAAAACGTTTCCCCCCTTTAATACAAAAAAGGGGAAATTCCCTAAGCAATATCACAGCCACATTTTTTGGGTTCGATACAAGGTATGGGTAATTTTGGCTAAAATTTAAATTTTACACAGAGTAAATTTGGGAGTTCAAGGTTTTTCCCCAAAGAGCTTCCATTGGCATTTCTTTTTAAAAATGCAGAATAAAGCTTATGCTGAGTCTTTCCCGGAAAAAAAAATTCGAACAAATCCCCGAGGGTAAATTGGATGAAAAAAGACATTTGAGATACGAGAGGTAGATACGAGATATACAGAGAGACAGAAGATAGATAAGAGATAGATAAAAAAATTGGGTAAAAAAGAATGAGATAGATAGATAGTTTGATATGGGGTTAGATAGATAGATAGACAGAGTAGTTAGATATGAGGAGATAGATAGATAGTAATGATAGATAGATGGGATAGGGGAAAAGATAGATAAATAGGGGATAGATGTTAGATAAATAGATAGATAGATAGATAGATAGTTTAGATAGATAGATATGGGATAGAAAAGAAAGTAGACATGAGTTTGATGATATAAAGGAGATAATAGAAAAGAAAGATAGAATAGATAGATAGTTTAGATAGAATGATAGGGGGATAGATAGAAAAATAGGGGATAGGAGTAGATAGATAGATAGAAAAGAGATAGATAGATAGATAGATTTTTTATTAGGGGGAAAAGATAGAAAAGATATGAGATAGATTATATGGGTTTGATGGGATCAAATAGGGGTTTGATGATAGTTTTGTAGATAGTATGAGATAGATAGAAAAGATGGGAATAGATAGTAGATATTTAGATTGGGAAATAGATAGATAGTTTATGAGATAGATGGGATAGTTTAGATGATATGGGATAGATAGATAGTATGAGATAGTTTGTTTGTAGATATGAGATAGATAGATGGGAAATGAGTTGATAGATAGATAGATAGTTTAGTTAGATTGAGATAGAAGATAGAAAAGTTTGGGTGTTTATAAAAATTTGAAAACAACAACCCTTTAAACAAATCATATTCCCTTTGGTTTTGGGGTTTACTTTTTGGACATTGACCCCAAAAAAAGGAGTAAAGATTTTAAAAACTTCTGGGAAGGCACATAGGATAAATATTGAAAGCTGGGGGGACCCCCCCAGTTTTGGGAAAAATTTGGGGGAATGTAAATGCAGTCGGGAAAATTTAATCCAGGATTTTAACTCATGACCCAGTCCCGGTAAGTAATGTATGGGGAAAAGTGACTGCCCCCAGCGGGAAAATAGTGAGTGCAGCTCTGGGATATAATACGGGGTTTGTAAATCAGGATATTTCGGGATAAGTAATGTATTTTAAACATTTGACTGCACCGCAAAATTAGTGATTTGCAGCTCTGGGGGGTTTTAAATACAGGATGTCTCAGGATCGTTACAGGAAAAGGGAAAATTTTATTTTACACAGTGACTGCACCAGCAGAATACTGGGGGAAAGGGGCGGGGGGGTAAAAATACAGGATGTAACTCAGGATCAGTACAGGATAATTTAATGTAGGGTAAAACGTAAATGACCAGCAGAATAGTGAGTGAAGTCTGGAGTAAAATACAGGATTTTTAACTCAGGTTAAGTACAGGAAAAGTAATGTATGTACACAGGGGGACTAAAACCAGCAAAATAGGTGAGTGCAGCTGGAGTATAAATTTGGTAGTAGGATCGTGCAGGAAAAGTAATGTAATTTTATGTAACAGGGGACTGAAAACCGCAGAATAGTGAGTGCAGCTTTGGGGTATAATACAGACTGTGTTTCAGGATCAATACAAGAGAAGTAGCATAATGTAATTACAAAGTTAAAGTGGTGAATTTCACATGTGTAAACATATATTATATTATAAACTAAATTGTCCCTACCCCAAAAGGCAAAAATTTTTTTGTCAAGCTGAAAAAACTGATGGTAATGAAAGGCCCAGGAAATCAAAAAAAAGTAAAATTCATTAGGGGTTTGCATATACAAATGCAGAAGAGGTCTGTTACATTTCAGGATTGTAACCTCTTCTCTAAAGGAGGCTATTTCAACACAGTCCAGCAAGTGTGAGAACTCGGTCAGCAGGCACTCAGCCCAGGAAAACTAAAAAGGGGCCCAAAAAAGGGGGGTTTGGGGTAGGGGTGGGACTAAAAGTTTTTAAAAACGCCCGGCCAGGTCCAAGAATATGACAGCGCCAGAAGAAAATGATTGCAGATTATCTGCTATTAAAGAGGAAGCAGGACAAAATGTTTTCGGAGGTTTTTAAAGGTTATTTAAAAGTCCCTTGGGGAATTGCCTTTCTTGATTTTGGTTTTCCCCCCGGGGACAGTGAGGAAAAATGTAAAAGCGTTTAAACCTTTTACAGACAATTTTACATGTATCAGTTTAAAAAATAGGGCTCCTACTGCTCTGTTCCCCGGGTTTGGTTTACCTGCTGGGAAAATAAATGTTTTTTGGGCCCTTGGGGAGATTTGGGGTTTAAAATGATAAATTTATATTTACTATTTTGCCATGGAAAAACTTAAATTTAAAATCAGTTTAAGTTATAAAGCTCTAAAAAACAAAAACTTTTATTAGTAAAACTTTTAACCCTCTCCCAAAATTTTTTTAAAAAAAAACCCTGTTTTCCCAAACCCTCTCATTTGTTTCAAAATTTTTTCCCCTTTTTCAAAATTGTAAAAGGAATAACCCCCTTTTTTATTATAAAAGTCTGGGGAACACCCCCTATTAGCAGGGAAAAACCCTATATATACAGTGATTTGCTAACTAAAAAAAGGGAAATAAAAAGCATCCCCATTGGGGCGGGTCATCCTAATTGGGGGGGCTTAAAATCATATAAGGTTTTTTTGTAAAACCCCTCTGCAGGGGGAACACAGTAGAAAGAGGTGGGGAAATTTCACAAATTAAAATATAATCCCTGCCTCCCCAAAAAGGTTTAAAGCTAACTGCTTCATAAAGGGGTTTAGGGTTTCTGGGGGTTTCCCCCTTTTTTTGGGGAGTTTTTAAAAAAATTTATAAATTTTGAACCCTGAAAGAAAGTACTATAAACATTATAATATGTGGGTGCTTAGGCTATGTTCACATCTGCGCTGGAGGAGACGTTAATTGTAATTAATAGGGACTGTCGGGGGGACAGGGGTTTCCCCCGTATTAAACGGATTTGGGGGGGTCGGGTTTTTCACCTCGCGCCCAAAATGGAACCTCCAGCGAAATTGTAAACGGGCCCCTTTAAAGACAGTGGGTTGAAAAAGGGTTTTCCCTTACCCTTAAACGGTTCCTTTTTTAAAACCCCTTAAAGGGCCTGGACGTATGAGTACGTCCCAGGAGGGCAAAGGGGCTTTGTAGGGGGAAATCCCCTCCGAAATTTCCCGCCACACGGGCCATGGGTTTGTTTAGGGGCCCCCCTTTTGGGCCACAAACCCCCGGGGCGGTTACAGCGGCCCCGGGGGCGGCGCCGGGCCGGGTTTTAACCCTTTAGTTTGTCGTTGAAAAGATGGGGCCCCCGAATCTAAATCAATGAGAAACGGTCCCGCCCCCCATTTCTCACTTGATGGGAAAACCCCGAGAAAAAATGCGGGGGTTCCCGGTCACTGAACATGGAAGCGGGAACCTTGTGAAAACCCCCATCGCTGCCATGTTTTGAGGGCCCACTTCCCGGCCCCCCGGGCAGGAAGGGGGGAAAACCCCCCCTTTTTGGGGTTCGGGCCTAATTATTTTTTTTATTATTTTTATCTTTTATTTTGGGAGCCCCCTTGATTCCAGGGCGCTGAAACATTTCAGGGGGGGGTACTTTAAATTAACCCTTTGGGGTAAAAAAAATTACAAAGTGACAAAAATTTTGGACTAAAACTGGTGCAGGAGGGAGAGAGGCCCCTCCCCCACGAGGGGCTTAAAATCTACAGGGGAGGGGGGAAGAGCAAAAGGTTGAGGGGCAGAAATGTTTGGGGGGGAAAGGAGCATTGAAACCCGGTTAATGTTGGTTATAGGCAATCCTAAAAGAGGTGGGTTTTTCGGGTTTTACTTTGAAGTTTGGTGAGATGGGGGGAGTTGTTGTTTTGGGGGGCATTTGATTTCCCCGGTGTGGGGGAAAGCACGGGGGGAAGTCTTGGGACGGTTATGTGAGGGGGTTTGAAAAGAGGAGAGAGAGGAGAAGGTCTGTGAGGAGCGGGGGGTTGGGTGAGGGAGGTTTATTTAGAGTTTAAAGGGGGGGGAAAAGGTTTGAAGGGGGGGTTATGGAGGGCCTTGTGGGTCAAAATTTGCTAGCTTGAACTGGATTCGCTGGGCAATGGGTACCCGGGGAAAGGGGATGGCGAGGGGAGAGGCAGGGGGGGAGTAGCGGGGAAAGAGTGGTGAATCAGACGGGAGCAGATTTTGGGGATAGTTTGGAGGGGGGGCGGGGGGGTTGCTAGCTGGGAGGCCACAGGGAGGATTTTTGCGTATTCGGGCGGGGGGATGAGGGAGGGCATGGAAAAGCTTTTTTGTGCTTTCAGATTTTTAAGAAAGAGGGGGTTTGGGGGAAATTTTTTTTAGGTGGAGGGTGAAGGAAAAAGAGGTGAGGGTTTGGTTGTGCGGTTTTAAAAGGCAGATTGGGGTAAAATTTTTACCCCGAGGCAGGGCCCCTGTGGGGGCTGGTGAGAGAGTGCACCCAAATTAAACAGTGATAGATGGGGGGAAAGAAAATGGAGTGGGAGGGTGGGAAGTTTAATAAATTCAGTTTTCTCCACGTTTTTTTTTAGGGGACGGGAGGAGAAGAAGGGGGGAAAAGGGGGAGGACGGAGTCGGGGACCCGGGGGAGAAAAAGAGGGGGAAACATCTGGGCCCGGAGATGTAGGTTGGGTTTTCATCGCATACAGGGGGTATTGAAAGGTGTAAAGGCAAAAGAGCTGCCCCAAAGCCCTAAGAGTGTGATAGAGAAGAGGAGTGGGCCCAGGACTGACCCCGGGAGGGACACCGACAGAAGAGGGGCGAGAGGAGGGGGGGAAAAGGGCGAGAATGAAAAACGTTTTGAAAAGTGTTCAGTGAGGTTTGAGGGGGATCCAGGAAAGACCCAAAGCCCTTGATCCCGGGGGAAAGAAGAGGATGTGTAGCGGGAAAGGGAAATGGTGGGAAAATGTAAAAGGGAGGGAAAGGTCTAGGGGAGAAGCACAGATTTTGTGGCGTGAGGGTTTTTGGCAGTTGCTGGTCGTTGGTGATTTTTGGTTAGGGCGTTTTCAGAAAGAGTGGTGGGGACGGAAGCCCGATTGGGGGGTTTCAAGGAAGAGATTTGGGTTTGGGAGATGGGGGGAAAGTTAAAGATGGAGGTTTGTCAAGGAGTTTTTTTAGAAGCGAAGGGAAAGCGGGGAGATGGGGCGATAGTTGGGGACATTTGGGAGGGGCCCAAAGAGAGGGTTTTCTTTAGGATGGGGGTGATGTTCGAATTTTTTTAAATAAAGGAAAGGGAAAGTTTCCCAAGGGGTTTTAATGATACTTTAAAAGAGATGGGTGAGGGCTGGGTTGATAACAGCACAAAAGGTCGGGGTAGGGGTGAGATGGCAGTGGGTAAAGATACGGGGGTTGGGGTTTTCGTTTTGGACAGTAGAGGGGAGAGCTTGATGGGAAAGTGCCGGTTTTGGAAAGGAGTTAGAGGGGAAGGGGCTGAGCAGGTACAGAGGTGGGTGTGGGGGGCAAACCCCAAAGGGAAAAGAGGTAGGCTGAGGGGACTGTTGGGGGGGAAACTTTGTTCTGATGAGAAATTTTTTTTATTATGGAAGTGAGGGTTTCAAAAAACATCTGCTGAGATGGAGATGGGGGGGGGGGGGGGGGGTTTTGGTGGATGCAGGGGGAAAAAAGTTGAAGGTGTTAAAAAATTTTCGGGGTTGTTGGGGAAAGGGGGGATAGAGAGTGGTGAAATTGTCTTGTTTGGTGAGGGTGAGGCGGAAATTTTAATTTTGTGTAGTGATTTTTTATGAGGTGAAGTCAGTGGTGGGGGCCGGGGGGTTTTTTTCCCCGCGGGGGTTCGGCAAAATCTGGAAGCCCCCCTCAGCTGTTTGGTTTGGGGTTTTGGTGCCGGGGTTTTCTTTCATTTTGCGGGTTTGGTTGTGGTTTTGAGAGGAGCGACAGCCTCGGAAAGGAAATGATTGTGTTGTTGTAGAATGTGGGGGGTGCGTTGGATCAGCCCAAATTTGGGGTATGGTTGGAGAGGTGCAAAGGGAGGCAGGAGAGTGCGAGGGTTGAGGTTTTGTAGGTTTCCTGCGTGGGTGTGCAGATTTGGGTGCAGGAGGGGGAGGGGAGTGGTGTGGAGGAGAAGGTGAGCAGTTTTTGGGGGAGGAAAATAGGGAAAAAGGAGGTTTGAGGGTTTGATAGGGGGCAGAGGCGGGGGGAAAATTTAGATTTCCCGTGTGTGTCCGTCTGTGTGGGGTGGTCCAGAGGTCCAATGGGGGGGCCCAAAAGGAAAAGGAGAGGGAAGGAGTTTGTTTGTTTGTTTGGGGTGGGGGGGTATCGATTGGAATGTTAAAATCTCCCCTGATAATAGGGGGATGTTCCCGGGGGCAAGAAAGTGGAGGAGCCCGGAAGCAAAGTGGTCAAGGAAAGTGGTGGCCCGGGGGCCGGGGGGGGACGATAAATTAAAGCCCCCCTTGGAGGTTGGAGGGGGAAATTATGCGGACAGAATGCACTCGAAGGAGGGGGGGGGAGGAAGGTTTTGGGGGAATAGGAGAAAAAGGAAAAAGGAAACTGACAGAAAAAAGGCCGACACCCCGCCCTGTTTATTGCCGGGCGGGGGGTTTTTGGGGGAAAAAATGGAGCCCCCCATAGGAGAAGGGGCAGCAGGGGGAAATTGTGTCAGGGGGTGTAGCCCAAATTTTTGTTAATCCCCGGAAGGTTTTAGATTGCGTGAGGTGAAGGGGGCGTGGAAAGAAGGAAAAATTTTGCACACTGAACGTGCATTCCCGAGGGCTTCCGAAATGGGGATTGGTGTTTCAGGGGGAGGGGGATTTGGGTTTTTAGGGGGGTTTTGTGGGGGTTGGTTTAAAGTGTGGGCTGCTTGGTCTGTAAGAGTTGGGTGAAGCCACAGGGGGGGATGCGTGGGGGGCCAGGGGGTTTGGGGGATATGTCCCCCCGGGAGCGAGGAAAAAGCAGGGAGAGATGAGGAAAATTTTGTGGGGGGGATAGAGAAAAAGGTGGTAGTGTCGGTTTTTTTTGGAAAGGGCGTAATTTTTGTGCCCGAGGTGAAGGGGTGAGGTCAGGTTTAGGGGGAAGAAAGAATGGGGGGGATATGGGGAAACCATTGCCCCCGCGGGGGGTGTTGGGGGGACAAGGAGTTTTTGATGAGGAAAGGGAGTGATGGGTTGTGGCGGGAGAGGTTTCATATTGGGTGCTGTTTGAGTGAGGAAAAGGGGGAAGGGGCTTGGTTAAATTGGTTCACTTTGGTTTCAATGCTTTGGGATTAAAAGCCGAAAATTTGTACCATTAAGGAGATTGAAATTAAAGGGGTGTTTTTCATGACTGACTGTATTGTCTATGCCCGGGGTCCCCAAAATCCAGTCCTCATGGGCCCCAACCCGGTATGTTTTTTGGGGTTTCCCCTTGGGATTGCACAGGGGATATAATTATTGTCAGTGCATTCTGTGGGGGGATCCCGAAAAAATGAAACCCGGGTTTGGGGGCCTTTGGGGGATGGGGGGTTGGGGAAAGTTTTGGGCTATACAATGCCCTTAGGCTGTATTTTAAAAGATCGCGCCCCCTAGTGGTTTAAGCGCCCCAGGGGGGTTTAAAGGTAAAGAAAAAAAAAAAGTTTTAATGTATAAAAAAATATTTAAAAATTCAAATCACCCCCCTTTTTTCATTTTACCAATTTAAAAAAAAATTTAAAAAAAAATAAAAAAGGGGTTTCACTTTTTTGGTTTTCGTCGGTCCGGGAAAAAAAGTCAGATTTATTTAAAACTTTTAACATTAAATTTTTCCCCTTACGCTGAACACCGTAGATGAAAAAAAAAATCCAAACGGCAAAAGTGCGGCTTTTTGGTAATTTTACGACTGATAATAATTGGAATAAAATTGATCACAAAGGTCTCATATATTGCAAATTGGTACCAATAAAAAGTACGCTTCAGCCCGCAAAGAATGCCGCCTCACTGAAGTCCATAGGTGTTAGTGCAAAAAAGTTATTGGTCGCAGGAAAAAAGTCCGCGGGCACTTTGAAAAAAAAGAAAAAGTTTGGGGGGTTTTTTTTGGCACCAAAAAATTAATGGAAAAACCCCTTTTTGTTTTGGGATTGTCGGATGCGTATTTTTTTCCTGAGGTTTTAGATAATACATCTTTTTTACCCAAAAATTTTAACGCCCTAAAAACAAAACACCTGAATTTCATTGGGTCAATTACGTTTTTTCACAAATTTTTCCACTTTGGGAAATTTTTTTGTGGTTTCCCAGTATATTCTATAGTACGTGAATAACACCAATTTGAAAGTACATCTTGTCCCACAAAAAAAAAGCCCTTTATTGTCTATGTTTGGGGGGAAAAAAAAAAAAAGTTTTTATGGGAAGGGAGGAGGGAAAAAAAAGAACGTTTTCAACAAAAAAAAACAAAGGTTTAAAAGGGGGTTTTTCCCCAAAGCCACCCAAAATTGCAAATATTTTTTGAAGGGGTAAGGGCTTTTTTCACACATGTTTTTTTGGATTTCGATTTTTTGGGTCTGTTTTTGGTTCCGGGAAAAACGCAAACCCAAAAAGCAGCGTCCCAAACGGTCCAAAATTTCAAGGGGCGTATTTGGATGGTGTTGGATGCAGCAGGATCGGGACCCTTTAATTTATTAAGGGCTCCTGTAACCCCTTTCGGAAACAAGATTTAAAATGTCAATTCTTTAGAAAGATCCCAAAGGGCGCAATTTTAAAAACGCATGGCGATAAAATGTTGAAAAGGCGATACTTTGTTTTTTTATTGCGGCCGTGTTAAAAAACCCGCTCCCTTTCTTTGATGGTGTTTGGGTCCGTCGACATGGATCCAAACACACATTAAGAACGTTATTTTAAAGGCCCAACACGCCGTGTGAAAAATAACCTAAAAAAATAAAAGTATGGATGTTTTCAAAATTTTTGGGAAATAAAAAAAATGTAAAAGTGTGGCCCTGTATTCTGACCCGTGTACTGTTTTAAAACCCCTAAATAAAATCCAATTGGGCCAAAAATTTCCTTTTAGAAGGGCCAAAGATTATTTTTCGTGATCACTTTTTGACTTTTCTTTTGCGTTCCCCGGGGTGCATTTAAACTGAAAAAATTAGAAAATGTTTCCCCTTCCCCTGTTTTAAAACCCCATAGGGCCCCCCATGGCAAGATCATAGGGTGTAGATCGGTTAACATGGCGGCTGAAAGCCTTTACAAGGTTTCCATTGCCGCCATGTTTCCATTTTTATTACTTCCTGCCCCAGGCAGGAAGTCGTAAAACTGCCATCTTTGAACACTCTCTTCCCTTAAAATATTCAAATTTCAAAAAGGGGTTTTACTAACGATTGAGCCCCCCAGTTGGGGAAAATACCCTCGAATGAAGCAATGTAAAGTAGCAAAAATAATATTAATGTTTTTAAAGTTTTAAAAAAAAAACAAAAAAAAAATTTAAAACTGAAAATTTCCCCTTTTGCCCTTTTTCAAAAAAAAAAAATTTAAAAAAAATAATTAAAAAATTTTCCCCATATTAGGTTTGCCGCATCCGTAAAAAATCCCCATCGATCCAAAAAAATTACTTAATTTTATCCCGTATGCTGAACACTGTATAAGAAAAAAATTTCAAATGCCAAAATTACTTTTTTTATTGTCATTTTACATACCCTAAAAATTGGAATAAAAGTGAGAAAAAAAAGTTGCATATATCCCAATCTGGTACCATTAAAAATTAAACTTCAGCCTGCAATTTTAAAAAAACCCCCCACTTAGGTCCCAAAGGGAAAACACAAAAATTTTTTGGTACAGAAAAATGGTGTGTGGCAAAAAGGGAAGGAAAAAAATATGGATTCTTTTTTTTTATACTAAAAATTTTAAAAAAACCCCCCTACTTATTTGGGGTATTGCCAGAAAATTTTTTTCAACCTGCAGGATACAGGGGGAAAAATCCCTTTTGGGTAGAAAGAAATTTAACCCCCGTTTTAAAAAAAAAAACCCCCCCCGGGGGGGTGTCGAAAATTCGCGTTTTTTTACCCTTTGGCCCGGGTTAAACGGGGGTTTTTTCCCGAGGGGTTTGTGCGCTCCCCAAATGCCGGGGAATAAGGGGCAAGCGGGGGGGGGGAAGCCGGCCCGGGGGGGCCCCTCCCCGGGCCCCTAGACAAAAAGGGAGGTCCCCTTTCCTCCCCCCCCGGGGGGGGTTTGACCCAGCCCGGGGGGAGCGCGGAAAACCACTGTTCTCTATGAGGGGCAGTGGGTTTTCCGTAATTTACAGGGACGGATTGGGCCGTATGCAGTGGGGAAAAACCGGTGGAGTACGGCGCCAATCCGCCCCGGGAAAATAAAACCGTTGTGAACGAGGGCCTTTTTCCCAAAATTTGATTTTTTTGCTGGTTTTCCCCGTATATTCTATGGTACAGTTTTAATGACCCAACGAAAGTAATATTGTCCTGCAAAATTAAAAAATGTCGTAAAGGGCCCAAAATAGGGGGGAAAAATAAAAAAGTTAGGTCTTGCAAGGCACGAAAGGGAAAAAAAAAATGTGGGCAAAGAAAAAATAGGGCGTCAAAAAGGGGTTTTTAATTCGTTTTAAATAATATTTTTTAAAGTATGGTTTCCCATGTGAGGTTCTGAATTAAAATGCAAAAAAACAAACACATATCTCTTACCTCCTTAAAGGAATTTACATTTAAGTCATGGAGTCCTTGTAATTTGAAGACGTTAGATCAAAAGATACCAAAGAAAAAAAAACCAAAATCCTTTTTTTAAAGACCCCATTTCAGAATTTCCTTGGGCTACGTCTACACACCCAAAGTTTAAAAACCCAAAGGTATTTCAAAACAGTGCTTTTTTTTATTTAAACCCCCGGCTTTTTGGTAAAGGTTTGCAGTCAGCTTTTGGGGTTTCCCGCTGGCCCGGGGGGTTTTGTGGGTGCATGGGAATTTCCATGGGCGTCTGGTGGAAGGGGGTTTTGAACATTTTAGATAGACAGAGGCTTCAGTACAAGACCCGTGCTGAGTAGACTATATAGTACTGTACGGTATAGCCTGCTCTGACTTTTTCGAATGCTTACAACTTCATCATTTACTGCAAAAGATTATGTGACCTAACCCCACCACCTCACACACTGATAGCCATAAAAATTTATCCAAGTGAAAGGTTTTTTAAAAGGGGGCCCTTTATTGAAATTTTTATATGTACCAAAAAAAAATAATGATTCCAAAGGGTAATAATTTTCGGCAAATTTGGGAAAAAGGGAAAAAAAATTTTTACTTTCTTTTATGGGCCATTGGAACCAAGCTGCGTCCCTTCCTTCCCAAATTTCCGATGTTTGAAAACCCTAAGGAAAACCTGGAATTTTACATGTAGCTGGTAAACCCCCCGCCAGCCCAGAATGGGGTCCTTTTGTTTTCTGGCTCCTCTAATCTATGTTGGAGGAGGTGTGGACAACAGGGCACTATGCTAAATGTATGGTCGAGATGCAACAATATAAGTTTATTTATCCTGATTAAAATAAACTATTTTCAAAAGAAAAATTAAAAATTTTCCCAAAACCCGATATTTTCCCCGTCAAAGACATACTGAGTTTTTAAAGACAATGCATCCAAAAACATTACCCCATGTTTTCAATTTAAGGGCCCCTCTCATTTTTTTTTAAGTGGGGGAAACCCTTTCACAATTGGGAGCTGACTAAATACTTTTTTTCCCCACTGTTTGATATAAAGACAATGCCTCCAAAAAACATTTTAAATGCCGACTTGATAAAAGGGGGAAAAAAATTTATCCGGATTTGGGAAATGGTTTTTAAGTATAAATTTAAATATGTTGATCCCCAAATGAGGGGAACAACCGATAAAACACTGGGTTCTTGTAACGGAGCCGGCCCGGGATTTGCATAAGTTTAAGGGGCGACCGCTGACATCCGGGGTGGGTCCCCCGTGGTAACCCCAAGGGAAGATGTTTTTGGAGAAAAACCTCGCCGGGGGGGGAGTTAAGCGGCCCCCGGCTTTTACCGGAAACCCGCCGCCCAAAAAAGGATGGACTTTGCTGCGGGGGGCCCCCAAAGGGCGCTACCCCCGACGTGGATACCTGCGGGGGACAGCCGAGGTGCAGGACAAGAACACAGGGGGGGGTAGACAGGGGAAAATAAAAAAATTGCAGAGCAGGTTTAAAGTACACGTCCGCAGGAACACTGCAGGATACAAAATCAGGATTTTTAAAAAGGGGATGGACGGTGGGGCCGGGAGGATACAAAAGGATAAGGAAAAGGTTGCCAAGGGGAGCAACAGAAAAAGGGAAAAATAACAAAAAGAAACACAGGGCTGCCAGAAAACCCCCGCACAGGGGGGAAATCCCCGCAGAGACATGGGGCAAGGACAAAGGGTGACGGTTTCCAAGGGCATGAACCGTGACAGTTCATTAGATTGATATACTGTGCCTAATGCAACCCCTAAAGTTTGCAGGGTTATCGCCCCAAAAAAGGGGGGCCTCAGAAATGATGATTACCCCCCAACAAAACCCCATACAAATTAAAGAGATTTTTTTAAGAAAAGCATCAGACCGCTTAGGGTTAAGGGTTTTGGGAAAGTGTATTGCAGGGGTTTGGTTTTAAAAAAAAAAAATTTCCCAAGCTTCCCGAACATCTCAAAAAGCACTGTTAATTTTATCATCCATAATTTAAAGGAGAAAAGGGCACGTAAAGTGGACACCAAAATGGTTTCAAAAAGGGGTTTCTGAGTAATGCCTTTTTCAATTGTGGTGGTACTGCAGAAGAATTAAACACTTACAGCTGGCTTTCAAATTTTATTAATGGTTACCTCAAACAGGTGGAACCCCCTGTTTTTCAGGGTTATGTTCTTTGAGCAGGAAACCCCAAAAATGCCCGGCCCCCCAGTGTTGGGGGAAAACCCCAACTTCCTTTTAATTTTCCCCCGGGTTTTAAAAATTTTTTATAATGAAGGGTGGGAGGTTTTGTTTCCCCCAAAATTTGGGGGGCCCCCAGTTTTGGGGTTTCCTGGTCTAGAGACTCTTCTAACAAAAAAGGGAAAATTTCTGTTTCAAATTGGGAAAGGCAAAAGGTTGGGTTTTCTTTTCCCAAATTTTATATATTTATTCTCTTCCAAATTTGAACATCCAAATATTTCCCAAAAAAATGGTGAAAAAAAGCACAATTTCACGTGCCAAAATAAGGGGGCCTTTAGGTTTTGTGGTAGTTTTCTTTCTATGTGCCTTAAAAACCGGGGAATTTTCCCTCTAAATTTATTTAGCTTTAAAACCCTGTATGCAAAATTTAAAAAAAAGATATTACCAAATATATTGCTGTTCCAATTTTGTTATTTTGGAAATGGGTTGGACTTGGTGAATTTATGGCCTGTTGTATTTATCAAACAGGGTGGAGTTTTCAGTCTCTGATCCCTTTTCTTTCTGCCTTTTCACCAAAAGAGGGAACCCCTTTTTCCCTCCTGTCAAAGGGCTGCAGAGCACATAGCTCTGTAAAAACATCCCGTTTCCCCAAGGGAGCTAAATAGGGATACCTTGGCAATGTGTTCTTTTTTTTCTCTTTTAGAAAAATTCCCCTCATGACCCAAAAACAGTTTGCTATATCAAAATTTAAAGCCACACTTCTGATTGTTTTTTTACAACTCCTCCATTTATCAATGGGCTCAGTAAACAATTTGGAGCTATAAAAGCCCAAAATGTCAGTCACTGCTATAGACCCGCCCATAGCCTGCAGGAAGTGTGAGCCTGAAGAGGCGGTGAGGAGTGAAAACAGCTTGATGGGACAACCCCATTTAGGAGATTTAAGTGTTTTTCAGTCTGCACAGAACAGGGATAAAAATTTCCCATGGCTTTTATTAGCAGAGGATAAGGCTCTGTTCAAGATTTCATACAGATTTCATACAGATTTCCACATGGAGTCTACTCATAAGTCCGCGCCAGTTCTTTAAGACAGTTTCACGTCCCAGCTGTTAAAATTTGGGTTAGGATTTTAGCACGCAAATAATTTTTTTGCAAATTCCCGATGGAAAAATAAAGGGTTAGCCCCAATAAATGAAATTCGGGCTAATGCTAGTGTGTATCTGTGCTAAAAATTTGCTGCACATCCATGGCAGAAATAGAAGGGTTGGCTTTGGATTTGTTCAGTGGAAAAACACACTGGATTCAAAAGCAACATGTGAACATACCCTTATCATAACGAAGTGAGGGCTCCTGCTACAGCCAATGTGCCTTTCAGCCATAGCGAGGTCGGGTCTGAGGTTTGTGAGAAGATTGGGGAGTAACTCAGCAGGGAGTAACGTCGCCATGGTTGGACAGGGCAGCTGGAGCGATGAGAGCAGAAGTTGATGGTCAGTAACTTGGCAAAGCTTGTGTAGACAAGCAATTGATAAGATCTCCTCTACCTCTTAATCAAAGTGAAGTCAGAAGAGCAATATATTTGGTAATCGTCTTTATTTACTTTTGCCTACATGTTTCAAGCTAATCATTTTGGTAAGAAAACCCATTTACGTGTACTTTTAAAGAAATATTCCATATTATAATACATACAGTATCATACTCCACGTAATCCTATATACTCCAACCAAAAGGTTAAAGGGGATTTATCGCTTCATCAGTTCTTCTGTTTCATTGTACTTTCAGTTTCTCAGTTCCTCAAATCCAGGAGCGTTTCTTTCCCTCCCAGCTGGGTATTTCTTAACTGAAGGGGGATGACTTCACTGTTCATGCTCGCTCCCGAGTCAGTGTGCTCCCCCCCTCCCTCTGTCTGAGTCCACATGTCACTGTGTCGTTCCTCTCCCTACGCACTCTTATTTTGTAAGAGCTGTTTGTTTACATACCGCAGGCCTGCATTCAGTCTAGACAGTCTTCTATGAACTCAGAGCACTGATCTCTTCTCCTCTCACAGCTGGAGGTTTGTTACAGTTGAATACAGTCTTCTATGAACTCATCCAGAGCAGCACAGATCTGTCTCCCTTCTATGTTTACACGCAGCAGCATTAGGCACCGAGCACAATTCTGCTGTTTTCGGATTGTAGAAGCAGCTGCAGTGTTACTGTGCAGCTGCTGGCTGTGCAGAGTGAAATGTTGCCAGCCCCTTATTCTGAGTGAGAGAGGCAGGAAAGCACGCTCCTGTGAATACGACCGGGGGCCAGACATAATGTAAATTAGTAGAGCCGTCAGCCAATGAAATGAAAGGAGGAGGGATCCGGCCGGCACTGGGGAACAGTGTATACACAAAACGAAGATAAGGGAGACAGTGAAAACAAGACAGCTTTGCAAATGACATCCAATTGCAAAGTTGCTAGTTTTCACTGTCCCCTTATTCTGAAGACCATTTAATGTAATGATACAACCCCTTTAAAGGGATTGACCAGCAAATTAAAATGATTGTTCATAGGGGCCAAGGTGGGTAAAAAAAATTAAAAAGAGTTATACTTATCCACCTATCCCCTGCTGATCCGCTCCTCTTCACTTCCGGGTTCTTATCCTGACACGCCTTAAAGGCTCGTGCTCCATTGTTAGTGAATGGAATGTTAGCCTCTCCTGTGTGCCTGGATAAGAACCCAGAAGTGAAGAGAAGTGGATCTCGGAGAACAAGTATAAATTTTCTTTATTTTTTTATTTTTACCCACCCTGGTCACAAGGAACAATTATTTGAATGGGAGAAGTTGAGAGATAACCATGTCCTCATTTATAGGCCCAGCTGTGGAGGTTGGACAGAACATCTGTGCAGTAATCTTTTAGTCTTGTCTTAGAACTTCCTTCACTTCCACCATTTCATATTATTCAAGTAGCACATGGTTACACAACACAGTAGTGTTTTATCAATTTCAATGGAGCCGATTATCAAAGAAACAGCCCTACAGCTTCTTACAGATAAACCCCCCACCCCAGCCCACAGTCAATAGAAATGTTTACGTCTTAAAGTGACAGCGCAACCAAATCCTTCTTCTGTGCCTCTGGAAAGATCACACAGATGTCTTCATCCCATCTAATCATTGACCCTTACAGTGAGTCGGGTTCCTGCGGTGCCCTGCCTCCCAGGCAATGATTCAACCCAGACAAGAGGATACAACCTGACACAGATATTTCCATAACTTCTAAATACTTCCTTCACTAAGCCATTAAACCTCAGATCAGAAGATGGACAATGGGTTCCAGCTCCTTTCTGATCCTCTGCCCTAAGGAATTTCAAGTATGCTCCCTGTGAGCTATCTGCAGGTAGATAAGACAGACCCTCTACCCTTCATTGCCTACTCCAGAATTAATACTTCTTCTAATTGGTGTCTTCCTCTGGCTCTGTCATCCTGATGTTATCTAGTCCAACAAATGCCAGATCCCACTTCCAGCAGAGCAGCCACCTAATCTGTATCCATAGCACATAGACTGTAGAGCTCCAGCAAGAAGTCTGAGGCTGTCTATGCAGAATAAAATCCAACAGCATTTTAACATCATTATACTGCGGTTTTAGGCGCGGGTTTGCGCGGGTCTGCGCAAAAAAAAAAACACGGATTTCCCACCGACTCACTACATTGACCGTACGGGAATCCGACAGGAATCTGATGGAAGATATTGGATTCCCACCGGCCCAGAACATTGACCGTACGGGAATCCGACAGCAATCTGATGGAAGATAGAACATGTTCTATCTTTCAGTGGAAGTTTAGAAATCCCACACTAGAAAATCCATGCTGTGCAGACTACAGCTTGGATTTTCTATTGCGGTCTATGGGGCACTGATTACAGTTGGATTTTCCGCCGAAAATCCGACCAGAAACCAGTGCTGTGTAAACATAACCTATGATGTTATCTTCTTATGAAAAATGTGACTTATTCACTGGTTTTATTAAAGGGATTTTATGCTATCCTCAGGTGGGCGGGGCCAGCCTCCGATTGGCCGGGTTTGAAAAAAAACCTGACTCTTTGTTTGACTCTTTTCTGGCTAAAAACTGTAGATTTGAGCATTAAGTACTCGAAAACTACAGCATCTTACAGAATAAGGGACACAGCGCTGGAAACAGAAGGTCTGACACCAGCTTGTGCTGTCCTCAGCCGGAGGGGCATAACCTATGTGACAGGTTCTCTTTAACATAAAAAGAAATCCCTGTAGTGAGAC
Source organism: Phyllomedusa bahiana (assembly GCA_025379985.1). Lineage (NCBI taxonomy): Eukaryota > Metazoa > Chordata > Amphibia > Anura > Hylidae > Phyllomedusa > Phyllomedusa bahiana. The sequence continues at coordinate 20,855 of JAODAL010038323.1, forward strand.
AACCCCTTTAAAGGGGTTTTGCCACGATGTAATGTTGACGTGGGATCCTCCAAAATGGGTATTTAATCACTTTTCTAAATATATGTGATTACAAAAAGTGAAGCCAGTGAGAGCTACAGAATTGCTCAGTCCCCTTTAGTTTCCTGAAACTCTGCATTAGACCTGACCAGGACACTTACAGGAGCTGATCTGGCCACACTTGCGTGTTTGCACTTCTTATCTGATGACAGGGAACATGAATGAGCTGGCAAGGGGCTGTGGAGAAAGTGCAGTGTATGAGGCTTTCGGCTGTATAGACAATCCACTGGTTGTTATGTTATTATTTGAGTAAACATTGCAGACGTTCCCTTCTTTCTCACTCTCTGCTTCTCTCTGCTCAGCCCCCTCCCTCTCACCACTGCAGCATTCATGATTTGCTTATCTTTTCTCCTGAGCCAGATAAGAGGTAAGCAACTCACTTCGTGGCAAAACCCCTTTAAGTATTTATAAGGATCTGAGCTCAATGACCCATCGCTACCGGTCCCTTCTGACATGTCCCTCTAGCATCTCACAATGTGGAATTTAGGTAGACTTTCCATTTATCTTTGTCCTACCTCGCTTGCTTTGCCAAATCTCTGCATGTGACAGTGGTTGTTCAGCGTTATGTAAATAAAGTTTAATCATTACATAATGAAATTTTGGGTGGCTTCCTAAGATACTCTGTGCCCAATTGCTCACTATTTTTAAGATCTCTGTTTGCCCTCTAGGAATGGCAACATTGTGGCATACTTACAAAGAATTCCCACTATGTACGGGCAGCCTATATCTCTCAAGGCATGCTGGGTAATGTAACTTTGCTGTGCCATGAGAACCACAGCTTGGAGACCACTGATCTAGAAGTTACCTTGTATCTTCTATTTGTTAGTTGCACACGATCAGGATTGCTTTTCAGCCGTCCTATATAAAGAAGAATATTCTATTCACTGGTTGCAAGCAGAGAGAGGAATCACAATACAGCTCTGGAAAAAATTAAGAGACCACTGCAAAATTTTCAGTTTCTCTGATTTCTCTCTTCAGTGGTATATATTTGGAGAAAAATGTACATTGTTATTTTATTATATAAACTACTGACAACATGTCTCCGAAATTCAAAGCAAAACATTTTGTATTTATTTTGCAGTAAATGAGAAATCTTCAAAATAATAAAAAAGAAGCAGCAGAGCTGTGAGTGCTCAAATAATGCAAGAAAACAAGTTCATATTTCTTTAGAAACAATAAGACTAATGGTTTAAGTCAGGAAGAGTTCAGAAATCAATATTTGGTGGAATAACCATGATTTTTTCATTCACATTCCTTTTGTCCTATTCCTAGCACTTGTTTTGCCATCCAGCTTGTCCTATTGCAAGAGGACTGTGAAGACCACAGCAGTGTTTTTTTTATACTTTCCTTCAGTAAATAAGATTTGGTGACACTGGAATGGAATGGCCGTCAGACATGTAGAGATGCTGATTTTTAGAAAGCTGTGCAGTGGTCTCTTAACTTTTTCCAGAGCTGTACATTACCCATAGAGGGTAAAATAATTGTTCATTACATGAAGTGCATGAAAGGACTGGAACAGAGCGCACAACTCATGTATAAAGCTGCCAGTAAAAAAAAACTAGCAGCGATTGGATATACAGATTTCTTAAAATCAGAAATAAAAAATTCCCTCAGCAAATCTTCACTTCTACCACCATATAATTTTTAGGTAGAACATTCTGTGTTACCTTTATATAAAACGGGGTTGTCCACAGAACTAAATAAAAGTCTTAAATGGTTTGCCTGAGTCTTCATTCATCTCCATGTGATGTTTTCTATATCGTTTGTGCTTTTTTGGAGGGGTGGTATGTAGCCTCGCTCCTTTGCAGCTGAGCAGCAGCATTTCCTATTCCACAACTTTTTCCCTTTTCCTCTGTAAAACTACCATCTCCAGGATCTTTGCTGTGCTTTGTCTAAATTCCTCCATCCCAACCTCAGTGCACAGCCTCAGTGCACAGCCCTTCTTTCCTCCTCCAAGTTGAAAGCCTTGGAAGGCAGGACCAAAAAGGAGGAGCTTATAAGGCTATGTTCACATGGCGTAATTGCGGCACGTACAGTACGCGCCACAATATGCGGGGTAATTTGGGAGTCACGCTGATCAGTGCGTACTCCCGAAGCACAGGGGGGCCGGCAGCCCGTGGACCCCATTGACATTCATTACTCACGCCGCGTAATCGCCGCGAATAATTGACGTCACTTATTACCCCGCGCGTACAATACGATCGTATTGTACGCGCGGGGGGACGAGGCGTAATCCATAGTTCTCTATGAGAGCTACAGATTACCATAATTGCAGTGCGCATCTCGCCACGTATTAAGCGCAAATGCGCGCCGAAATGAGCGCCGAAATAACGCCGTGTGAACATACCCTAAGAGTACACTACAAAAGCCACACCCCTTTGGAGAGTCTTTCTTAGCACCTAACAAAGGGGAAAAAAATTTCAGAACCAGTTTCCAATAGCTGCAGATTCAGGTAGATATTATTCTATTAATTTCTTAAAGGAATTGTTCAATGGAAAAATTCTAATATTCAATTATCTCTCTCCTAGTTAGACACTTCTGCCCTCCTGGGCTCTACACAAAGCTGTTTCCTGTGTGTAGAGACAGAAGACTACTGAGCTTCCTGTCATCAAACAGCTGATGTAGAACTTCAGGAAGCTCACAGAGTGTATTGCGGAAGTGTCTAACTATGAGAGAGATAATTGAAAATTAGAATTTTTTCCATTGAACAATTCCTTTAAGAAACTAATAGAATAATATCTACCTGAATCTGAAGCTATTGGAAACTGGTTCTGAAACAAATTTTTCCCCTTTGTAAGGTGCTAAGAAAGACGTGAGAAACGTTACAAGAAAGTGAGTTTACATCTTATGAATGAAAACAATTTTAATTGTGGAATGTAAAACACCAGCAACGTTCTCTCCTTTTATATGAATTTTTTTTTTCTGTATACGGCAGAAGCAGGATTTTCAAGATATTTTCAATGCTTGACATTTTTCTTGTGTATATTGACTCCTATCATGGGCATGTGGTCGATGCCTAAAATGGTAGAACATTGTTGCTAGGAAAATATGTAATATTTGCTGTAGTAAAATCATGGCTGCCCCTATCAATTATAGACTAGGATAAGAGTTGGTGATGGTTACTGTTTGCTTATATGTTGTTGTCATGTCACCCCCTTAAGTCGATCACTTGATCAAAGAGTTATTCCCAGAGGCTCCGAAGATTACAGTCATGTGTGGGACAATGCTTACTGATGAGAAGTACATGATTTGTATTCATCTTAGTATATCAGTAGAACATGTGCAAACCTGAAAGTTTATAACTTATTAAGGGAAAAAGTGGCATCTTGTTCTTTTTTCCATGATTGTAGGCATTTGGCAAATGTTCAGAAAATTCAAAATTTTACAATTTTTAGTGTAGAAATTAAGCAAAGAGGAGGGAGGTGCAGCTGTAGAATGTCTTCTTTATTGTGTCTGAGACTGCATGCTGTGAGAGGGGAGAGGGAGCAGCAGAAAAAAGTCTGAATGATTTAGATCACATATTTCCCTTCCAGTGGCAATAGTACACAGGGCACATGAGGACCCAAAGGAAAGATAAAAATTAGATCCCTTCAGGTTCCTCTTATCACCATGAAAGGGGTTGTCTCATTACAACAGTTGGCCTCCTTTTATGCTGGTTGACAAGAAGAGCTTGTGAAATGGAGGGGCTTGTTTCTCCTCCCTGCAGGGAATATCTTCACTCTGCAGACACCCCCTCCAAGTGTGCACGTGATTATTCATTCTGTGTGAGCTGGGGGAAGGGAGAGGTTCTCAGCTGTCATTGGAATCATTGGAAGTGAAAAGCTAAGTGTAACTCGATTTTGCTCAGACATAGCTGAGCACAGTCCTTGGCTATCCTCATCGCTTCCTTAGACTCTGAAAGGAGCAGCAGTGTGAATATTTGACTGCCAATACATTCAAAGGCTTCTGTGTTGCGCAAGCACGGTGAGGATGGCTCTGGACATGCGCACTGCTGCTCCATTCAGTTGGAGCAATAGACATACCTGATCATAGTGTTTGGCTATCCTTGTCGCTCCATTAGACTCTAAATGGAGCAGCAGTGTGCATATTCGACTGCCGATCCTTTCAAAGCCTTCCTCATTGTGCGAGCCTAGGGAAGAAGGACGGAGCATTGGGGACCCCGTTTTAGCGATCAGTGGGGTTCTCAGCAGAGACCCCCAGTGATCAGATAATTATGAGTTATCCTGTGGATAGGTGATAAATGCCTTTCATAGCACGAACCCTTTAATAATTTGATGTACTAGTACGTCATAGTGTCAGTAAAGGGCTATGCAGCGAGATCCCGCTACATAGGTGGCGGGTGCCAGCTGCTAATTGCAGCTGACAACCGCCAGTAACAGCCTTGGATGGAGCCGTCTCCACTCTGTGCTGTTTAACCCTTTAGATGCAACACTGAACATGGCCACGGCGGCTAAATGAATGAGAAACGTTGCTCACTGCGATCGAGGATTGTGTGGTCCTGATTGGGTTAAATGGCAGCTGCAAGCTTGTGAAGGCTTCCGTCGCCGCCATGTTTCCCGTTTTACTACTTCCTGCCACCAGGCAGAAAGTAGTAAAACTGCCATATTCGTACACCCTAATGCATTATTTATACAATGCAAAAGGCCATACCATATAAACGATTGCTCCTCTAGTGGTGAAGCATCCTAGGGGGACTAAAAGGAAAAAAAAATATGTTTTAAAATGTAAAAAAATGTATATATTAAAAGTTCAAATCTCCCCCTTTTGTCATTTTATAAATAAAAAAAAATAAGAAAAAAGTTACACATATTTGGTATCGCCGCGTCCGAAAAAGTCTGCTCTAGTAAAATATAACATAATTTATCCCAGACGCTGAACACTGTAGAAGAAAAAAAAAAAAACAAACGGCAAAATTGCATTTTTTTGGTAATTTCACATCCCATAAAAATTGGAATAAAAGTGATCAAAAGAGTCCCATGTATTCCAAAGTTGTACCAATGAAAAAGTAGACTTTGTTCTGCAAAAAAATGCCCCTCATTCAAGTCCGTGGGTGGAAGTACAAAAATGTTATTGATTGCAGAAAATGGCACCGTGGCAAAAATCGGAAAAATAGAAAATGTTTGGATTTTTTTTACGGTGACAAAACATAACGGAAACCCTACATGTTTGGTATTGCCGGATGCGTATCAACCTGCAGAATACAGATAATACATCATTTATACTGAAGACTGAACGGCATAAAAATAAAAACCCTGCAAATATGACGCAAGTATGTTTTTTTTTCACATTTTTCCCCACTTAGAATTTTTTGCTGCTCTCCAGTATATTCTAAGATAATATGAATAAAACCATTAGAAAGTACATCTTGTCCTGAAAAATAAAAGCCCTCATGTGTCTATGTAGATGGAAAAGTAAAAAAGTTATGACTCTTGGAAGGCGAAGAGGAAAAAAACGAATGTGTTAACAACATTAAAAACTGCATCAGGAAGGGGTGAATGCGACATATCGATGCACACACTTATCATCTATAAATTGTCTAGGGCTGGGTTCACACAGCGCTATTCACTACATAGATATCTGACAGATACTGCAGCGGACCCACGGCCGCACCATGGAGATCAATACAGCAAACGTTCTCCTATCTACACTAGGTCTGCTCTATTTCCTGGTGGTTACAAAAGCATGGCAGACCCCCAGACAGCAGCGATTACTGAAACTGTCTTTGTTGCCCACAGAAACCAATCAGCACTCAAAGCAACCAATCAGCACTCAAAGCAACCAATCAGCGCTCATAGCAACCAATCAGCGCTCATAGCAACCAATCAGCACTCAAAGCAACCAATCAGCGCTCATAGCAACCAATCAGAGCCTATAGTAACCAATCAGAGCTTGAAGCAACCAATCAAAGCTCATAGAAACCAATCAGAGCCCATAACAACCAATCAGAGGCCATAGCAACCAATCAGAGCTTATAGCAACCAATCAGAGGCCATAGCAACCAATCAGCGCTCATAGCAACCAATCAGGGCTCATAGCAACCAATCAGGGCTCATAGGAACCAATCAGAGCTCATAGAAACCAATCAGAGCTCATAGAAACCAATCAGAGGCCACAGCAACCAAACAGAGCTCAAAGCAACCAGTTAGAGCTCAAAGCAACCAATCAGCCCTTATAGCAACCAATCAGAGCTCATCACAACCACTCAGCCCTTATAGCAACCAGTCAGAGCTCATAGCAACCAATCAGCACTCATAGCAACCAATCAAAGCCCATAGCAACCAATCAGAGCTCATAGCAACCAATCACTGCTCATAGTAACCAATCAGAGCCCATAGCAACCAATCAGAGCCCATAGCAACCAATCAGAGCTCAAAGCAACCAATTAGAGCTCAATGCAACCAATCAGCACTCATAGCAACTAATCAGCGCTCATAGCAACCAATCAGAGCCTATAGTAACCAATCAGAGCTCTTAGCAACCAATCAGGGCTCATAGCAACCAATCAGAGCTCATAGCAACCAATCAGGGCTCATAGCAACCAATCAGGGCTCATAGAAACCAATCAGAGGCCATAGCAACCAATCAGAGCTCTTAGCAACCAATCAGGGCTCATAGCAACCAATCAGAGACCATAGCAACCAATCAGAGCCCATAGCAACCAGATAGAGCTCATAGAAACCAATCAGAGCTCATAGAAACCAATCAGAGCCCATAGCAACCAATCAGAGCTCATAGCAACCAATCAGAGCTCACAGCAACTAATCAGAGCCCATAACAACCAAACAGAGGCCATAGCAACCAATCAGAGCCCATAGTAACCAATCAGAGCACATAGCAAGCAATCAGAGCCCATAGGAAGCAATCAGAGCTCAACTCTTTTTTTTTTCTAAACTTCTCTGGAAAAATGAAAGCTGCGCTCTGAATGGTTGCTTTGAGCTCTGATTGGTTGCTATGGGCAACAAGGACAAATGTTACTGTCAGACAGTTTTGATACGTAAGGGCCAATTTCTAATGCGAGCACTGTAAGAAAAATAAAGATGGAGGAGCTGGAATAAAGCACAATGTATATACAGAGGCGGCAGCGCTAAGCTCATCATTGAATTTTTATTATTTTACTATTAAACAGCCCTATTATTGAGTCAAAGTATAACTGATCTGTTTTGATAAATAGGCACTTACATAGTCAAGTCGTATTATTATGACCAGCAGCTAATATTCAGAGTAACCGCCATGTGTAGCATGGACAGCAGCTAGACAGGCTGGGAGTCACTCAGTAAGATCCTGGTAGTTGTCACAGGTATCTGGAGCCGACTGCATCCCACAACTGCTGGAGGGGGCCCTAGAGCCAACACCACCATCCAGGGGCTCCCCGTGTGGGGGGCCCCCTGGGCCCAAACACAACCATCCAGGGGCCCCAAAACTGCTGGGGGGCCCATAGAAAAAACCCCCCATCCGGGGCCCCACAGTGCTAAAGGGGCCATAGAACCCCACCAAACCGGGGGGACCCAAAACCCCCCCGGGGGGGTCCATGAGCCAACACCACCATCCAGGGGATCCCACAGCTGGGAGGGCCCATAGACCCAACACCCCCTTTTCAGGGGATCCCACGCTGCTGGGGGCCATGAGAAAACCCCACCATCCAGGGCCCCCAAGCTGCGGGAGGGTCCTGGGCCCAAACACTACCATCGGGCCCCACGCGCTGGAGGGTCCATAGAGCCAAAATAAAATTCCGGGGCTCTCACAGCTGCGTGGGGCCCATAGAGCCAAACCCACCCCCCGGGGTCCACAGTCGGAGGGTAATGACCCAACCCCCACCACCCAGGAGCTCCCCAGTTTTGGAGGGGCCATAGACCCAAAAACCCCCCCACCAGGGCCTTCCAGCTGCTGGAGGGCCCTGGACCCAAAAACCCCATCCGGGGGTCCCACAGCTGTGGAGGGCCCCTAGAGCCAACCCACCCCCCGGGGCCCCCCCCCACAGCTACTGGGGGTATAGACCCAACACCCCATCAGGGGCTCCCAAGTGGGAGGGGCCTAGACCCAACACCCATCCAGGGGCAACACGGCTTTGGGGGGCCCCTAGATCCAACACCCCCATCCGGGGGCCTCTCACAGTGCTGGAATCATGAGCAACACCACCATCCGGGGGTCCCACAGTGCTGGAGGGTCTAGAGACAAAACCACCACCCGGGGGTTTCCCCACAGCTGCTGGGGGTCTAGACCAAAAAACCCCACCAGGGGGGCACGCTGCGGGGGCCCATGAGCCAAACCCATCCGGGGCCCCACAGTGTGGAGGGTCCATAGGCCAACACCACACCCAGGGGCTCCCACAGTGCTGGAGGGTCCTAGGCCAACCCCCCCTCCGGGGCCCCACAGCTCTGGAGGGCCCTGAGCCCACCCCCACCCAGGGGGGCACAGCTGTGGGGGTCCATGAGAAAACACCACCACCGGGGCCCCCCACAGTTGGGGAGGGTCCATAGACCCAACCCCACCATCCGGGGCCCCCAGATGTGGGGGGCCCATAGACCCCAACACCACCTCAGGGGCCCCCACAGTGCTGGAGGGCCTTTAGGCCAACACCCATCCAGGGATCACAGTGCTAAAGGGGTCCATGAGCCAAAACCCCCATCCAGGGGTCCCACAGAGCTAAACTGGGTTCAATTTGGGAATTAGGAGCCAGGGTAGATTTTGGGCATCTTGGTTCTCTACCGCCCAAAAAGGAATTTTACCCATGTGAAACTTTAAACATTGGTTTTTTTTTATATATTTTGTCTTGCTGGGAGATCCCATCTGCACCAGGGAGGCAATCAGCATGTATAGGTGTATGTGATCTGCAAGGATGAATTTATACCTAGATTGGTTGAGATGAGAATGTCTTCCACACGGATAAGTGGCCTAAGAAAGCCAAAAAATTTCCCCCGACCATAATGCTGCCCACCGCTTGTGTTTTCCAGCAATGGGTTTCAGGGTGTGTGTTCTCTGTGTTTCAACCTGCAACGTCCCTCTGTTAATCAAGCAGAAAATTTGGATATCGGATAAAAAAATCCTTTGCAAATCGCAGAGGTCCAAATTTGATACTGCTGTGAAAAATTAGCTTTTTGCCCGTCAGTTGGTTGGGAGGTACGTGGATCGCCCGCTTGGGGCCCCATACGCAGTAGGGTTAGAGAGGGGCAGTGAATCTGTTGTCTGGGGCCCCCTTCATGTAGGGTTAGAGAGGTGCAGTGGATGTCTGTCCCTGGCCCTTTAAAAGTAGGGTTAGCAGAGGGGCGTGTTTTCCCTCTGTCCCGGGGCCCCATACGTGGGTTAGCAGAGGTGCAGTGGGTCCGTCTGCTCCCGGGCCCATCCAGAAAGGTTTGAGGGTGCAGTGAAAACCGTCTGTCCGGGACCCATACACGTGGGTTAGCGAGGTGCAGGGACATCCCTCTGCTCCCGGGGGCCCCAAAAAAGTAGGGTTAGAGAGGTCAGTGGCATTGCCTGTCCCTGGCCCATACAAGTGGGTTAGCAGGTGCAGTGACATCTGTCTGTCCGGGGGGCCCTACACAGTAGGGTTAGCAGGGGCAGTGAACCCTCTGCTCTGGGGCCCCCTAGCAGTAGGGGGAGCAGAGGTCCAAAAATGCGGAGGGTTCACTGAACTGTTGCAGTTGCCCCCAGAGTTATGCCCATGGGATGAATTTTTTGTCGGCGGCTGGCAGGGGTCACTTCACCATGTTATTTCATTAGGCTAAAGTGAGAGCACAAAGAAGATATGGAATACATTTTCGGCCCAGTATAATGGTCGGTCCTTGATGTTAGGGGATATGATTGAGGATTTTGATGCTGACATTTTTTACGGATGCAGCAGGTGCCTGTGGTTTTGGGGCTTTCCGGAAAGGTCGCTGGTGTGCAGGTTCATGGAGAAGTGGGTGGCTGATGGGTTGGTGCGGAAATTGCCGTTGTTGGAATTGTTTCCCATTGTTGTTGCAGTTACGATTTGGTCCGACTGTTTTCGTGACAAGCAGATCGTTTCACTGTGGCAACCTTGGGGTAGTAATGGCCATCAATAACATCAGCTTCCTCTCCTCCGGTCATTCGCCTTCTCCGGCATTTGTTCCGGTGCTGTTTACGGATTAATACGTGGTTGCTTGCGGTTCATGTTCCGGGTGTGCGCAACTAAATTGCCATTGTTATTTCTCGTTCTCAATGGGTTCGGTTTCGTTTGCGGGTGTCTGAGGCCGGGGCTGCCGGGCAAGTTTGCCCTTATTTCCTATGGGATCTGGTGTTGGAGCAGCGGGACAGCTGATCTGGTATTCCTTGTCTGATGGTCATGGGTGTCGCATGAAGCTGCGTGGAGAGTTTGGGAGGATTGGTTGGGTCATTTGGGGGATGAGGACAGAGTGGTGGCGTTGTTGTTTTTTGTTGGGGCAGGCAGCGCAATTGCTTTTGGTCTACATTTTCTGGTTTTGAAAGACATTATGAAGGAGTTTCCTGTAGCCAGGGCTATTGGGAGTTTTAGACATGGGCAGATTGTTTTTGATATTCGTCGCCCTGTCTCCTTTCCTGGAGCACTTGGATGCCGTCGTTGGCGAGAATTGTGTTTCGGTTTTATTTACGGTGGCTTTTTCCTTCGCCTTTTTTGGGGCACTGACTGGTGAGTTTGTGTCCCCTAGTAAATCTTGGCCGAGGGGAATTCTCAGGGAGGATTTGGTGTTGCTGGGGTTGAGTTCTGGCTGAGAAGGTCAAAGTCTAATCAGATTGGCAGAGGTAAAAGGGTTGTTCATTGTCGGGTGGTGGGTGCATCTATGTGCCCTATCCAGTCTTGTAGGGCATTCATGGCGTTTAGGTCAAGTTGTTCTGGGCCATTCCTTTGTCATGCTGAGATTCCAGTTCAGAGAGGTATTTTGACGTTGTTTGGTTCAACTGGGCTTGGACCCTCTCGTTTTTCCCCTTAATCCTTCAGCCACTTAGGCAGCAGCTTGGGGTTTGGAACCAGAGTTAGTTAAGAAGATTGGGAGATGGGATTCGGATTGAGTTCATCCATATGTTAGGCCTCAGCTGCAATGAGTAGGCTTGACCAGGTAGTCGTTTGGGTCAATGTAGTTTTTGTTACCCTGTGGGTATCGCAGGGTTGTTTCTTTTGTTCATGAAGTTTTTTCTTTTCTTTCCAAGCCATCCATGTCTGGTTTGGATTCTTGGGCGCTCTTACATGCATTGAGGCGTTTTGCATGCGGATATTCAGTGTGATGGACAGCAGCTGGATTTTGGCCATGATGCGCCGATTATCTGATGGCTTGGTTTTCGAGGTATTACTTTGAATCAAATCGTCCCTGAGTTTTACCATTTTGCTGCCTTGGATAGGCCCCCTGATGTGTTGATCTTGCACATTGGGGTTAATGATTTGGGGGACAGGTCTTTTAGGGAGCTTATCAAAGATATTAAATATAACTTGTTCCCTGCAGTTATTCTGGTCTGGTCTGAGCTTCGTCCTCGGAAGTATTGGCGGGGGGGGCTTGTTCATTAACAGGGATCAATAAAGTGTGGAACAAAGTTAATCGGGCAATTTCGGGGTTTGTGGCAAGGAATGGTGGCATTTTCGTTCGGCATTTTGATTTGGCGACATCTGGACGTTAGGGATCCAGGAGGGTACTGAGAGGGCCATTTTTCTTTTAGGGTGACTCACATGCTTGAGGTGTTCAAGACTTGCTTGTATGGCGGGTTGGGGGTCCTTGAGGTTGGTGGTAAAGTTGGTGGGGGGTTCATCATGGTGATGACCCCTCAATTTTTGAAGATATTTCTCCTTTGTCTGGCAAAGGTGCTGCGGGCTCATACAGGGTGGGTTCCCTGTGAGCCAGTGTTTTTGGTTAAATTAGTCGTTATTTTTGGCTTCTGGTGCCACCGAGCAGGTGTGTTTTACGGCTGGAGGTAAACTATTGGTTATGTTATTGCTTCAATAAATGGTCACCAAATCTTTTGTAGCTCCAAGGACCACCTCCGCTGGGTATGGTTACAAAATGTGTTAATTTATATGTTAAATTCCAATTAATCCAACTAAATCCAAGCTGTGAGTCTGTGTTGTTTTTTGTATAGTTAAAGGCAAGAGTGAGGGGTTTGATGGGTATTGGGGGCAGGGCCGTTCCTAGGCTAAATTGCACTCAGGGCGAGGTGAAGAAATTTCCCCCCGCCCTCCCTCAGTAGCATAATGTGCCACAATGCATCACCATCAACCAAATCTAAACTATACCAAAAGCTTTACCACAATGTGCTAAGTATAAAACTACTAAATAATAGTCATACAGTTACCAAATAACACTGCTACACCAACCAGAATCCCAGGCTAATAGTGCCAATGTCCTACTAAGTTTTGAGACTCTCGGTTCACATATTTTGATCAAAAGATGTTTAAGCTGCCCACGACTTTCAACGTGATCTCAAAATCGGGCAGTCCTATCCTATCTTTACCTCTCAATCGAGCCAATCAGGCCTCTCGCTGGGTCAACCGACCTCCATTATTCAGAGAGAAAAAAAATAAAAAACACCCAACCTGCAAGCTGCCCTTCTTATGACAGCCTGTGAGAGTGGGCGGGGACAGAAACCCAAAATGGAAGCACCCCTTCCTTCCCATATAGGTTAAAATCAATGTACACCAAGTATAACGTATGTTTCTGCACACAAAAACATTTCTGAAAAAACGTATGCAAACCTGGGTGCCACTGGCAGGGCTGCGGCACACATGTAATTATACATGTACACACACAGACCGCCGCCAGCGGCACACTGGTTTGCATACGTTTTTTCAGAAATGTTTTTGTGTGCAGAAACATACGTTATACTTGGTGTACATTGATTTTAACCTATATGGGAAGGAAGGGGGTGCTTCCATTTTGGGTTTCTGTCCCCGCCCACTCTCACAGGCTGTCATAAGAAGGGCAGCTTGCAGGTTGGGTGATTTTTTTTTTTTCCCTCTGAATAATGGAGGTCGGTTGACCCAGCGAGAGGCCTGATTGGCTCGATTGAGAGGTAAAGATAGGATAGGACTGCCCGATTTTGAGATCACGTTGAAAGTCGTGGGCAGCTTAAACATCTTTTGATCAAAATATGTGAACCGAGAGTCTCAAAGTTTTTTCATGTATGATAGATAGCATAAATGCTTCTTTAGGGATTTCCACGTAGTGTAATGTCCTACTAAGAACACATATCACCAGCACACAGTGACCGAATAATACTACCACACTATGACCATATATCACCACCATATAGTGACTGAATAATACAAACTGACCATTACTGAATGCAAACCATTATACTACAACTAATATTACCGGCATACAGTGAACATACAGTGGTGAACACCAGTTCTACGCAGGCTCTGCAGACATATAAACGATTACAGTAAAGTTACATCCAGGGACTTACAGGAGACGTCTCTGAAGAGTTGTTCTCTTTCTCTTCTTCTTCTCCCTCTGTCCCAGACCGCCATGATGACTTCTCCAGGCCACAACTCTTCACTGTAGAATTTACAAAACAAACATCTTAGACTCCTCACTTTATCAGCACTTCTCTACCAATTCCTATCTCTATACAAACTCCCCATCTATAGCACCTCATATGGTTGCCATGTAGTAGCCCCTGTAGCCATGTAGTAGCTCCCTATAGCCAGGTAGAGTCCACAAACTTGCCACATGACAAGTTTACTTTTTAATCTTTAATTTAATTCAGCTCAACTCCTGGTGTTTTTTCACCCTGCAGCCCCAAACGAGTTAAATGACAAAGTCGGCTCTGCTGCATCTGTAAGAGCGCCCCTCTGTTGTTTGGAGACCTCAAAGGGCTGTATTAAATGCAGCATTGTTAGGAGAACATGGGGAAGTAACATTTCCACTTCTCAGAAGGTTGGGCCCTCGTTGGGAACTTTTTTGGGTTGTTCGGGCACCCCCTACGAAAAACGGGGATAAATTGGAGTTTGTCCAAAGGACAGACAGAGAAATGATTAGAAGTTGGGCATATGATATTAGAAAGGGAAAAATTTGGGGTTTATTAACCCGCAAAAGGGGGACGTAAAAGAACTGCATAGGAGATTCCAAATACGTATAAGGTTTGAGCAATGGAGTGGTTATCTTCTAGGAAGGAGATAACATTGGACTTGGACACTTCCATTGGCCCCCTATATTACGCTTTTTACCCCCTCCCCGGGGGGCAAAGGAAAAAGACATATATAGAGGGCCCCTGTTTCGGGGTTCTTTAGGATTTCTAAAGGGGTTTTTAAACAACACAATGCAGAAATTCCTTATCGCGCCCCTACGTTGATGTTAGACACTGTGAGCGCCCTATGAAAAGACTCTGGGGGCCGGGGTTTTCCCCCTGCATCGGTATCACCTTGTTTGAGATACTTTCTTTATATTTTGTTATTAACGTTTGCTTCTTTACCATCCATTTCAATTGTGGTGTATTATTGTGACTGTGCTATTTGTTGCACTTTATGATATTGTGTCTGCACTATTTGTGGTACTTGATATTTTTTTTGTCATATTCTACTTTGCCGGAATTAGGTCTGTTAGATTATTTTCTATAGACCTTGTGATATATTTCAGCTGTTTGCTTTTATATTGTTTTTTTTTTTTTTCTGGGTTTTTGTTAAAATTCATTAATTATGGTTTTGCCCCCCAATTTTTGTGTCCTTTCCCCCTTGGGTTTGTTGTTATGTTAAAGAACACTTGCTGATATAGCCATAGGTACCCATGACTCCCTATCTTTTTTCCCCCATTACAATGACAATATGGTTTTTAGTGCCCAGGGCTGCCATCAGTATTTGAGGAACCAATACATTTAATATCTTTTCCCCTCATCTTTTTAAAGGATTTTTTTGAAAGGGGGCCACTTCTTTTAAAATTTAATCAGGACCCCTGAACATATCCCGTGATGGAGGCCCCCGAGGGTATGGAAGCCAAAATTTTTATCAGTAATTTTCATTTTGTTTTAACCTAATATCAAAAAGTTCCTTCTTCATCATATTAACCTTTATTCAAGAGTCTTTTTCCTCCTTATCAAAAAACCCCTATATATCAAGACTCAGTTCTCCCCCTTATTTTTGATTTCCCCTTTTATATCACAGAGCTCGTTTCCCTCTTTCTATATAAACCCATATGCCAGGCCAGCTCCTCCCCCCTTCTCATATAACCCTATTATCACAGAGTTAGCTTTTTCCCCTCTATATTTAACCCTGTATATTCTCAGAGCTCAGTTTCCCTTTCCTCTATAAAAACCCTATATGTCACAGAGCTCAGTTTCTCCCTATATATAACCCTTATATCACAAGCTCACTTCTCCCTCTATATATCCTATATCACAGAGCTCAGCTTATTCCTCATCATATAATGGCAATGGGGAACCCGGGGGGGCCCCCTTTAAAAGATGGTTGTTGTCAGGGGAAGGGTTTTTTGCGGGGGGTAATAGGGTGGCTAACCCCCCAGGGCCCGAGTCCCCAAAAAATTCTTGTTGCCCCAGAAAAGCCCCAATCATAGAACCAAATGCCA
This sequence comes from Phyllomedusa bahiana, assembly GCA_025379985.1. Classification (NCBI taxonomy): domain Eukaryota; kingdom Metazoa; phylum Chordata; class Amphibia; order Anura; family Hylidae; genus Phyllomedusa; species Phyllomedusa bahiana. The sequence goes on from JAODAL010038323.1 coordinate 36,433, forward strand.
GGGTTGGGGAAACAACGGTGTTATTATTTCAGCAAAAAACTGTTGAGCCTTGTCTCGGATGCAACCAGGAATACAATAATGGATCAGAAAACAATGATTGACTTGAGTTGATTAATGCGGAAAATTTTTGAAAATATAAAACAGTTCTAGTTGTGTCAACCGGTAATTTGGTCTGGGAGTAGTATTACTTTGAAAGAAATTTTTACAGACTTTTCCTGAAGAGTGGATTTTACACCAAGGGCAAGGCTTTGAGAAAAAGACCGGTTTTTGAAGGACCTTGATTTTGAATAGGATTTGAGAAGACTAAAGCTACTTCCGCATGCGTTAAAATGAGAAGTGGGGATTTGATTGAACCCGGAAGACTATCCCTGTGGGAGACCCTCTATTCCCAAGGGGGTTTCGGACGAGATTTTACATGGACTTCCCCCCCTGAGTAGCACGGAATCCTGTGTGACCCCTTGGTGGTGGGAGAATTAAGGAAGGTTTGAGGTAGGCTGGGGGCTACGAATGGTGAGGTGGCAGGGAGCCCCCCAAAACCCCTTCCCGGAGACCGACCCTCCCATGGAGGAGCAGAGGGTAACAAATGCCTAACTGCCCTAAAATGCCTCTGGCCCGCCCTTGGGGTTGGCATGGGAGCAGAGGGGTACATGTCGAGAGTATTGCAACAAAATTTTGAACGAAGGTTTGCGCCCCTCAGCAGATATACAGTTAACATAGGGAAATGTTATAACAAGGAACCAAACAGCAGAGGGCGACCAAGAAAACTTTTGACTGCAAAATTATGATTTCTTTTTGCACTGAAACATTTTGGGGAGATAAGCAAAATATGGAACAAAGAAAATTTCAGTGCGGGTCATAAATAAACCCTATATATCCAGAGCCAGCCCTTTTTCTTATATATAACCCTATATTCACAATCAGCTTTTCTCCCTATTAAAAACCCTTATAAAAAAAGGGTCAGTTTTTACTCTATCTTTTTCCCTATTTATCACTGGCTCAGCTCCTTTCTTATAAATCCTATATTTAAGAGCTCTTTTTCTCTTCATCTTTTTTAAACCCCCTATATATCAAAAGAGCTCAGTTCTCTCCCTCTATCATATAACCTAATACAGAGTGTCCCCTTCTCTCCCTCTCTTTAAAACCCCTTTTTTAAAGAGCTCAGTTCTTCCCCAATTAAACCCCATTACAGAGCTCGTCCCCCTATTCATTTTAACCTTTTTTATATCAGGAGCCAGCTTCTCTTCTTTATATAAAAACCCTTTATCCAGGCTCAGCTCCTCTCCCCTATATATAACCCTAATTCAAAGAGCTCAGTTCTTCCCCCCTTTTCATATAACCCTAATATAAGAGTCACTTTTCTCCCTTATATAAACCCCATATAACGGTCCCTCCCCCCTCTATATATAACCCCATAATCACAACCTCACTCCTATCTCTTCTATAATTATATTCACAGAGCTATCCTCCCTTATCATATAACCCTAATTTTCCAGGCTCGCTTTTCCCCCTCTATATATTCCCTATTATCACAGAGCCCCAGTTCTTATCTATATTAACCCTATTTCACGGCTCAGTTCCTTCCTTTTTTTCATTTAACCCTAATATCCAGAGCTAGCTTCTTCCTTATATACAACCTATATTTTCACAGACCTCAGCTCCCCTTTCCCCTCTATAAAATTTATCAAACCTTGATTCGATCCCTATTAAAAATAACCCCATATACCAGAGCTCAGTGCTGAAAAAAGACTTAGGTCCAACCAGTTCAGATTGTCCTACAGTGTTGATCCAGAGGAAGGCAAAAAAACCAAACCATGAGTTTAGGCTAAAACCTCACCCATAAAATAGCGCAGCTTATAGAAAGTAAATGGGATCTACCAGTAACTGCTAAACACTAAAGAACATGAATTTGTGATATGAGCACAACAAGAGGTAGGAGGAAAGGGGAAGATGGCCGTGGGACTTTTGAGATGGTAATGAATGGTGGAAAACCCCTTTAAAAATTTTGATAAATGCATGGTCATAAATCTACTACCAAATTTTGAGTATGAGGCGTTAGGATTTTGGGGAGGGGAAGGGAAAGCAAAAATCTATTTTTGATTCTAAAATTTTGATGGGTTGTCTCATCACAGACAGCCTGCTTAAAGGAACCTGTCACATTGGCCCACTATTGTCTGCTGGGGCTGTTGTAGAAAGGAATTGCTGAGAGTAATATTTAATTTCACGGAAAGATTTAGTAGAAGTTGTATTTTATTTACTTAAATCCCTGCTTAAGGAGTCCAGTGGGCGGTCTTAATAGTGACTGACAGCCTTCCTTGTATCAGTGTGCATACAGAGATTTGTCAAAATTTTTTAAGAGCCCATGGACACCCCTTTAACCCAGAAAATGCAGGGATTTCAATTAATAAGACACAAATTCTGCTGAATCTTTTCCCACAAAGCTTTATATCAATCTGCTCAGCTGCTCGTGTTCTGTTACATGCAACCAGCAGATCAGATAGCATGTGCAATGTGACAAGGTCCCTTTAACCCCTTAACGACCGCCCACCGACTTTTGGCGTCGGGGGGTGCGGGGTTTTTTTTATCTACGCGATTCTTTTGCATCACTGCAGAATCGGTACTACACAGCCCCGATCCCAGACATCTCCCCGGCCCCGGTGCTTAACCCTTTGATTTCGGCGGATCGCCATGAGCAACCCAAAAGGGTTTTCCCCGCTCTGTGGTGATCGGAACACCCGGTGAACCGACAGAGCCCGGGGGGAACGGCTGCACATAGCCCGGGGACTAAGTGGCCCCCGAGCTGTTGGTAACAACCAGTGACCAGGACAGGACTGTGTGCTGTCCTGATAAAGCCTGTGTCAGACTGACACAGATTTTAAATGTTTACATAATAATAGCTAATACATTACTAAATGTAAAAAAAAAAAAA
>JAODAL010038324.1:0-39358 GCA_025379985.1 Phyllomedusa bahiana
TTTTTAACTGCTAAAAACAAGGGCAAAAAAATAATTTCACTTAACATACACTGCTGACATACATTGCTGCTTCAGATTTTAACCTATGCCCATTATACCGTATTAGGTATTTACACAGGCTATAATGCAGTTGCCTAATAGTATAGCCAAGTCACTTTGACAGTTAGGCCGTGTTCACATGGCTTATTCAAGACGGAATTGCGAGCCGGATTGCGCTCGCATTTCCGGCTTCAATAAGCGGCCCGGGGCGGGGGCGCGGCCCGCCGACCCCATAGACTTAATTATCCACGGCGCATATTGCGCCTGGATAATGTGCATGTCACTTTTCTTCCCTGCCCGGCGGATTCGCCAAGCGGGGTGGACCCGACGGAATCCACTGTTTTCCTATGAGAACGGTGGATTACCGTAAATTTACTGGCGACGGTTTTGGCCGTACTGCAGCGCAAATCCGGCACGCAGTACGGCGCCAATCCGCGCTGAAATAAGCCGTGTGAACGGCCCCTTAACGTATTCATGAATAATCTGAATTTGATTTATTTGACAATTTTACTTACTGACTGCAGGATTTTACTCTTTGAGACTGACGTAAGCAGCATTGGTCTGCTTGTCTAACTAGTTTTATAATAGTAAACTAAAATGAAAAATTAAAATTTAAAATTTATGGAAGTGGTGGTTATTATTTAGATATGTGATGAATAGAACAGCTTTTTATTAGTGATATGTTACATATGGAGAAGAATTATAGTTATATAGTTGCACAGTTTGTACGGCCAAAAAAAAAAGACAGAGGTCCATACAGTTCAACCTATTTTGCTAAAGTGTTGATCCAGAGGAAGGCCATTAAGTCTAGAAGGGCCTTTCCTCTAGTCGGCTCCTGCACCAGTTGGGAAAGGTAAATATCTTTAGTTATTGATAAAAACCTGTTTCCCAATTTATGTCTGGGTATTTAACGTCACCCATAATAACAACCTCATTCTGATTAGCCACCTCATCTATTTGACTGAGGAGTACATCTTCCATGGATTCTGTTATATATGGGAGCCTATAGCAGACCCTATTAGAATTATATTATTGTTACCCCCATGTATAGTTACCCATAATGATTCCACATACTCATTTCCTGTAGCTATATCTTCCCGCAGTGTTGACTTCAGACAAGATTTTATATAGAGAAATACACCTCCCCCTTCCAGTGTTTACGATTAGTGTTGAGCGATTGCGTTGGCTATCGAGATCGATCGATAGTCCGATAGTCGGCAGCTATCCAAATAAGGTTTTTTCGATAGTGAAGCATCGATTATGAGCAGATTACCATTAAAGTCTATGGGAGAGCAACAACACCTTCATTATTACACCCAAACAAGGCTGGAGAAGCGGAAAATTAACATCCACAACAGTCAAAATGATACGTTCACATCATAGGCAACACACTTAGGTTATAAAAAGTCACAGAAAAAAAAGTCACACCCATATCACTATCCCTGTCTTGTACACAGCATGACCCTTAAACCTACATCACCCACAAATTAAAAAGTGCCAGAAGGCAGTATTATTTTGAACCATCATTTTACTTGAACTCTACATTGAATATCCCTGTCCCTGGAACGCAGCATGACCCTAAAAACCTGCATGACCCACAGATTAAAAAGTGCCAGAAAGAAAAGAAGTCTTTGAACCACCCATTTTAGATGAACTAGAAAATTGACAACCCCTGTCTGGACCGCAGGCATGACCCTTAACCTTCTGACCCTCAGATTAAAAAGTGCCGTGAAAAAGGAGTCTTTCAACCCCCCAATTTTAGTTTGAACTGGACATGGACTAGAAGCTGTCCTGACCGCAGTATGACCATTAAACCTGTCTGACCCCCTGGATTAAAAAGTGCCGTAAAAAGGAGTCCATTCAACCAACCATTTTAGTTGAACTGGACATTGACAAACCCTGTCCCTGGACCCCCGCAAAATCATGACCCTAAACCTGTCTGACCCCACAGATTAAAAAGTGCCGGAAAAAGTAGTCTTTCAACCACCATTTTAGTTTTGAACTGGACATTAACTATACCTTTCCGGCTACAGCATTATCACCATAACCTGTCTGACCCCCAGATTATAAAAGAGCCGGAAAAAGGAGTCTTTTCAACCACCATTTAGTTTCACTGGACATTGACTAGACTGTCCTGGACCGCAGTATGGACCATTAAACCTGTCGACCCCCAGAAAAAAAAAGTTGCCGGAAAAAGGAGTCTTGTCAACCACCATTTTAGTAGAACTGGACCATTGACTATACCTGTCCTGGACCGCATATGACCAACTAAACCTGTTCCTGACCTCCAGATTAAAATGAGGCCCGGAAAAAGGAGTCTTTCCAACCAACCAATTAGTTGAAACTGGACATTGACTATACCTGTCCATGTTCCACAGCATGACCCACGCTGGAGTTACAGTGGGTGCGTGAGAGCCCAGCTGGCGTCCGTCATCTATTAACACGCGGGTTAAAAAGCCCGATGACGCAGCAACGAAAACTGTTCGGTCTGAAGCAGCTGCGGAAGCGGAAGTGTGAGAACTCCAGCCTCCTCAGTACACAATCAAGACCTGGGTAGCGCTTGCCCCTTCGTATTAGTGGCGGACCCAATTGAGCTTCACTTGAAATACTGGTGGTTAACGCTCCTGTTACACCAGGTGCCTATTCTTGGCATTCTTTTCTCATTTAACTCACCTCTGGAGGAAATGGTCTCCTGTAGTGCTCCATACTCCATGTTCCCTCTGAATAACCAAATCTGGTCCAAGTTTTCCTTTACCTCCCTTGTACAATTCAAGGAATTTTTTTTTAACAGCTAATTTGTACATGCAAGTTTTTTAGTAGTTTAATTCTAGAAAAACATTTTTAAAATAGTATGAATCCCACCATGTCTTTGTTATCCTTTTTTTAATTATATTCTTAAATGGGTTTCCTCAATACATGGGCTTGATAGCTATGTAAAAGATCCTTTCAAAAACAAGTATTTTGCAATATGTGTCCATTAACAAGTGTCCAACCTATTCCTGTTTTCAGACAGCACCAACACCTTGGAGTCACTCTTGACAATTGTGAGGAACAAATTCTGTAGAAACAATATTTTTTTATAGAATAGGACCTGTAGTATAGCTGCCATGTCACAGCAAAATGCCCCCAAAAATTCAAACATGACCCTGAGCCACTTGACAATTTGTGAAGAACAAATGTCGTTTAGAAAAAATTTTTTTTTATAATAGGAACCTGTAGTATACTGCAATGTATCACAGCAAAATGCCTCCAAAAAATTTCCAAAGCAATGACCCCTTGAGCCGCTTTGGACAATTATGAAGAAACAAATGACTGGTTAGAAACAACATTTTTTATAATGGACCCTGTAGTATAGCTGCATGCTCACAGCAAAATGCTCCCAAAAAATTCTAACATGACCCATGAGCCACTATGAACAATTGGTGAATAACAAATAGTCAATTAGAAACAACATTTTTTTTAGAATAGGACCTGAAGTTATTGCTGCATTTCAAAGCAGCATGACCCAAAAAATTAAAATATTGACTTCTCAGCCACTGTTAAAAATTGTGAGGAGAAATGCCACTTAAAAGCCACATTTCTGTTCCAAGTAACCATAAAAATTGTGCTGTATCTCACATCAACATGACCCATAAAAATTATAAATATACTTCTCCAGCCACTTTTAAAAATTGTGAAGGCAACATGACCCCAAAAACCATTGACAATGCAAAAATCTACAAGATGAAGTGAGTAAATGGAATATGGTTTTGTCATGATACTTTGGTGTCTTTTACATTCTCCTCACTCAAAACCAGGAAAATGAACTGTTGGGAACTGAGAATAAAAATTGCAAGTAAAGAAATGATTCATTTTAAAAATAGGTTTTTCAAGAGGACCATTTCTGATTGGAGAGGAATGTGAAGAAGAACCATCAACTAATCGTGACCTCGGCAATTGGGCCACAACATCATCAGAGATCCATGGTCCTGATTCATCTTTAAAAATGTCAAACGATCCACATTATCTGTGGAAAGCCGGATGCGTTTTACTGTAATGACTCCATCCGGTTTGTTCTTAAGGTCCGCTCAGATATGAGGCTGTGCTGCTGGGCAGACAACACCTCTATGGCGTGGCCGAGCCAGCTCGGGCCATTCGTCATTTTTGGATACCCCAGAAGTCTATGGGTCCGGAACACATACAAAAACATCGTGTTGAGACGCAGAATAGACCGTGGCACCATGATCTAACTGTCTCAGGTGTTTATGTGTGCCCTGCATTGCATGCGTTGGTGAGGTAGTAAATAAAGATTGCCAGAGGTCACCCATTAGGCTTCTGCCACCTTGCCTGCTCTGCTGCCGCTACCGGGTACTATGGCACTCTACTGCTGTAACGTCCGCTGGCGATGTTCCACCTGACATTTTGAAGAACGTGAAGCAGAACGCAACAGATGTCTCCAGTTGATCAACTCAGCAAGGTCTCCCATTTCCTGCATTTTACTCTCTATTTGGTGGTGAAGGAAAGTGCTGAGTTTTGTTTTGTACCGTGGATCCAGGAGGGTGGCCACCCCAGTAACTGTCTGTTCATTTTGATGGCCTTAATGCGAGGATCATGTTGGAGGAAAATGGAGCATCCAAGCACTCATGAGAGAGATTGGAGCCTAGATTTCCCAAGCCTCAGGTCGAGGGCACTAGCAAACTGATCTTCCTCATTCTTCCTCCTGGCGCCTCAAATTCCGCGCCAACCCTTTCCAAGGCATGACATCGTAACATCGGTGTCTAGGAATACTCCCCTCCTCCTCCTCCTCCTCCTCCTCCGCTTCCTCCGCGGCACAGCTTCAAACCCAGCCCTGACTTGCCTGAGATGATGCACCCTGAGAGCTGATGCGCCACCTTTCACTAGCTCTGGACCCCGAACCACTGCCTAATGAAGGACCAATGAAATTGTGAAACTGTCTGCCTTGTGGATTAGACGGAGAAAAGGCTCCGTTCCCGCATCTGTGTCTCGGTCTCCTCCTCCGTCGCTGGCGGGACCTTTTGATTCGGAGTGTCCCAACGATCGTTCCAGAACTAAGATACACCACAATGGCTCATGCTGACAAGGGCATGTGTCCGCACGACCATTTGAGGTGTGGCTTTCTTCAAAACTGGCAAGGATGGTGCAGAAGCTCTTTCACCTGCCTCCACTCTCGGTGCTCAACACCCCGAGGTCCGCACCGCTGCTTGTCAGGCCATGTGTTCACTTCTCTGCGTAATGGCATGCGCTGTTGCCATAAAAAAGAAAAAAAAAAAAAAAAAAAAAAAAAAGGAAAAAAAAAAAAAAAAAAAAAAAAAAAAAAAAAAACACATCGCTTGGAGGCATGTGGAGGGTGGAATTCCCATCGTGTTGCCACGTCAACATGGAGACGTTGACGGGTGAGGCCGAGCTGACTCTGCAACGCAGCCAGGCGGATGAAGCAGGGTGCGAACGGCGGAGTGCGACTCAGACCACGAGCCCCTCTCTTCAGCCGGCAGACCAGACCCGGGTAGCTCTTTAAAATTCTTGACGACCAGGTTTCATGACATGTGCCAGGAAGGGATGTGCTCCAGCCATACCGATCTTAAGGCGGCCAGCAGATTTCTCCCGTTATCGCATACCACCTTCCTGGCACAAGGTTCTAGTCACCACCAGCGCTCGTCTCGTTTCATAGGAGTCCGTCCACAGCGCCTGACCTTTGTGTGGACGGGTCTCCCAAGTACAGATAATTTCAAAACGGCTTGGTTTCTCTGTGCACTGAGCCCACCAGAGGAACCATGTGGGAAAGATCCCTGCACCATCCCTGCGTTTTGAAGAGCGTGCCCGAGCCCGAGAGCCCACCGACACCCCCGAGAGACATCCACCCAGCTACCCAGTGAAGCTTTCACAGAGATATACGCCTGGCCGTGCTTACTATCCATGTGTCCAGTTGGTTCAGATGGACTTATCCGGCCACAGATGCAGACAACGCGCTTGATATTAAGATGACCACGTGGCTGGCCAGGGGCAGGATGCTTTTCTGGCAAGAGAAATGCCCTGCTCGGCTCTGGTATTGGGGATAGGCAAGGGCCATGATGTGGCGGAACCCATCTTTGTCCCACCAGACGGAAAGCAACATTTTCCAAGTCCAAAAGCCTGGCAATGCAACATCAGGCTTTTGGCTTTGGGATGGTTTTTGGGTTAAAGTGTTTTCTTATCTGGCTCCCCAAACCTTGAAGACAGAAGCTGGCCTGCTAGTACTGGCCGCTGTACGGCGTTGCAGGTCGTCAAACTGGTGAAGGAGATCGGGTAGGATAGGTCTCGGTGGTGCGGTGGAACTTGGCGACGGTGGAGGCCAGAAGCGGAGGCTTAATCCCTGAATCATGACTCTGAGAGACTTGCAGCTGAGAACGCTTTGGTGGTGGCGGAGGAGGTAGGAGCGGAGACAGAGGGTGTGACAGTTGGTTGGAGCCCGCGTCGGTCTGGCCTTTTTGCCCAAGTGTTCCCTCCATTTCAACTCATGCATTCGCTGCCATGTGACAGACCATGTTTGTTGGTGGTTAACCACTAAGGTTCTTGCCTCTACTTATCGTTAGGCAAAGCGGCTTTATAACATGCTGTTGAATCAGAGGCTTGCTCAAAAATGCCCAGGCTTGAGAGGTCCTGGATCTTTTTGACAGGCGATAAGCAGGAGCGGGGTTTGCGCTGACCGTTGGAATGGCGGAATCATATCAGGCGGACTTCTGCGACCACCCTCTCCCTTTTTGTGGCCGGACCCGTATTGACACTACCCGCATCGTCCTTCCTCCTCATCCACTGATTGAGCGCTCGGCAAGCAAATTCTGCGGAAAAAGACCACGATGGATCCGCAATGTCGTCAATCATCATCATCATCAACACAGGTGACTTGGTCCGTCCTGACTTTCTGCATCCAGAAGCTGCGGGCTACGAACAAGAGTCCTGCAAGGCGTTGCCGACCGCCCGGATTTATGCCGATTGACCAGGCTTCCTTTTCCTCCTCCACTGATGGCATCAGTAACTGGGCGTCAGAGCAACTAAATCATCCTCTTTGATCTTTAAACATGCTTTACTGACACCAACCGCATTTTGTCATCAAAGAGTTCTTCAACAAGAAATAATCCACAGTGGTGGGTACACGAGTTGACCATTCAGGGCTGCTTCATGTTGACGGAATGCTGAGATGCTGATGACGACATTTGTGGCCGTGACTGGAGGACGAGGAGGTAAGACTGCTGGATGCAGGTTTTGCATTAACCACAGAAGGACAAAATGGCGACGCTGTTCGTTACTGAGAATTCACAGGCCCTGACCCATCGATGACAGGCCTGACGTTCCTGCAACTGACGATCCGACTGGCCATGCGTGTTGTCGCCAGCACTGGAAGGAGCACCTTCTCTCGTACCTTACCTCCATGTGCTTACCCCCCTCTTTGCTCGCTTACCACCTGCATTTGCTCCATGTTCAGAAATATAAAAATTTGAGAAGGTATGGAATAGTTTTGGAAAGTCTCTTATTAAAAGACGGCAAATCACAGCTATTCTCAAATCCCTCCAATCATACAAAATTGCTGGATTCAAATTTAATTGCAAGTTGTATATATCAACAAATCTGGACTGGGCAAAAGTGAAAAAACACGTATCTGTTATGTTTTCGTATAATACACGGTATTTTTTGCACCTTTCAATTCACCTGTGGTGACTATAAAATTGCTTTTTTAAGATTTATGTGCATGATGCGTCAATGAACAAAGCGTATGCGCCAATGTAAAAAAAACATACGTTATGTTTTCTTAAAAACACCGTATTTTTTTGCACCTTTCAATTCCCTGGGTGAAAAAAAAATTGTTTTTAAGATTTACGTGCAACTGTGAAATGAACAAACTTATCCCAAAGAAAAAAAAAACACTATCTAAATGTTTCGGATAACAAAATTTTTTTTTGCCCCTTTAAATTTTCACCTGGGGGACTAAAAAATTGCGTTTTCAGATTTTACTGCAAGCTCGCAATGAACAAAGCTGATGCGCAAAGTCAAAAAACACGTATCTTTTGATTCGGATAAAAAATGTATTTTTTGCACCTTTAAATTTCCCCTGTGGTGATATAAAATTGCTGTTTTCAGATTTATGTGCAAGCGCGTAAATGAACAAAGCTTAGTCGCATAGTAAAAAAAACACTATCTGATGTTTTCTTATAATCCGGTATTTTTTTGCACCTTTCAATTCCCCTGTGGTGCTAAAAATTGCGTTTTCGTTACGTGAAAGCTGGTCAATGAACAAAGCTTAGTCGCCAAAGCAAAAAACACGATCTGTTATGTTTTCGATAAAACACGGTATTTTTTGCCCCTTTCAATTCACCTTGGTGACATAAAATTGCTTTTTCAATTTACGTGAAGCGCATCAATAACAAAGCTGTAGTGCCCCAAATAAAAAAACACGTATCTAAATGTATTCGGATAATAAAATGATTTTTTCACCTTCAATCACTAGGGACTAAAAAAATTGCTGTTTTCATATTTAGTAAAGCTGCGTAAATTTTAAAAAAGCTGTATGCCCCCAAAGCAAAAACAGTATCTGTTATTTTTTTGTATAAACACGGTATTTTTTGCACCTTTCAATTCACCTTTGGTGAAAAAAAAATTGCTGTTTTAAAAGTTTACTCAAGCGCGTCAATAAACAAAGCTTAGTGCGCCAAAAGCAAAAAACCCCGTATCTGAAAGTTTTGGATAATAAAATGTATTTTTTTGCACCTTTCATTAAAATGTGGGACTAAAAATTTGCTTTTTTCAGATTTAGTCAAGCTGCGTCAATGAACAAAGCTGTAGGGGCCCAAAGTAAAAAAACACGTATTTTATGTTTTCATATATACACGGATTTTTTGCACCTTTAAATTCACTGTGGTACTATAAATTTGGGTTTTTTAAAGATTTACGTGAAAAGCTCGCATGAACAAAGCTGTATGGCCAAAGTAAAAAAAACACGTATCTGAAAGTATTCGGTAATAAAATGTATTTTTTGCACCCAATTCCTGGGTGACTTAAAATTCTTTTTTAATTTACGTGCAAGTCTTAAATTAACAAAGCTGTAGTGCGCCAAATAAAAAAACACGTACTGTTATGTTTTGTTTTAATAAAAGGTTTTTTTTGCCCCTTTACAAACCACTGGGTGATTTAAAAAAATTGCTGTTTTAAGTTTTACGTGAAAGCGGCAATGAAAAAAGCTTAGTGCGCCAAAGTAAAAAAACACGTATCTTTTTGTTTTCGTAAAATCACAGTATTTTTTGCCCCTTTAAAACCCTTGGTGACTATAAAATTGTTGTTTTAGTTTTTCTTAAAAGCTGCACAATAAAAACAAAGCTTGTGCGCCAAAGTAAAAAAACACGTTTTGTTTTGTTTTCGTATAATACAGGGTATTTTTGCACCTTCAATTCACCTTGGGACTAAAAAAATGCGTTTTCAATTTAATCAAGGGGGAATATGAACAAAGTGGAATGGGCAAATTGAAAATGAACCCTATCAAAAATGTATACTGATAATAAAAGGGAGTTTTGCACTTTCACAGAGACCTCAACTAAAATGATGTACCTAATATAATTTCAGGCTCCCCTTATCAGGAAAATATTTCAATAGCAATGAAAATAATAAAGATATTCAGTGCAATGTCTCACAAGTCTTTGGGGAACTTTAAGTGTTTTTAAGAGCTTGCTTTTCGCCGCCCCCCCCTCCCTCCCCCGCCCCCTGTGTTTTTACAGCGGTAGAGCTCCCCTTTAAAATTCCTACCTAACTACATAAAATCCCTTCCCAAACTCTAATCTAACTAAATTTTTAAGGATCCCGTATAGTAGAGGTTTCTCTGTCAGAAAAAAATAAGCTGAGCTGTTTGGCCACAGGCAAGCGACTCCCACCCTAGAACCGAGAGACACTGAGGGGTGAACAGGAAAACGCTGTTCTATGTAAAAGGGTCAAATTTATTTTTCCAGCCAATCGCAACCATACACATCCCAGTCATGACGTCGCACACACATCTCACCCTGCTCTATTCTGTAATCTGATTTGCTGGCCGCCAAAATTACAGGAGGAGCCGAAAATGGCGCGATCTTAATAGATGATGCACAGATTTTAGCCTTAATTATCGCATGATCTAAAAATTTCGATCACCATAAAAACCTTGCCGATTTCAACTTTGTCGATAATAATCGCTCAACACTAATAAGGACTGCTCCCTCAGACCATGCTGACATCACTCCCTGGGAAGGGAGAGCAGGACAGTAACCGGAGGCATGTGCATTTAGAGCAGGAAATCCCTCTTATCTCCTCACAAGTGCAATATCAAAAGATCAATATATTTAGAAAAAGTCTTCAAATACCTGTCCTTACCTGCTGAAAGCTAATCATTGTAGTGAGAAAACCCCATTAATTCTTGGGGAACACCAGGGGAGATGATTCTGGGGGCCCACCCTACAGCTACTGTATATGACGGCACATGACTCTTGCACTCTTCCTTTTGCTTTATGCCTCTTCTTCTCTGCTTTGTTTCCTGAGAAATATTCCAATGCCTTTCATGCCCATAAGCCCACTATGCCCAGGGTTCTGCCATGTCCAAGGGAGCACAGGGGGTTTCCCTTGCTTCTCTTTGAGCCTGCCTACGACAACAATTGCATGGAATAAGTATTTTTGCCCTGTGTTTGCATGGCTTTCCTCCAGGTACTTTGGTTTTCCCCACCCTACAAAAAACATATAGATAAGTTAATTTGGAATTTAGATGGTTAGCCCCAATGGGGGATAGGGACCAATGTAAATGATGACCATCTCTGTACAACACTGTGAAATATGACCATGCTATATGAATGAATAGAATAAATCTAGGACCCTTATCTATAAATCATCACAGAGAAAAACTACAAAGAGTGTCTCTTCTTCTGGAAGACCCAACATGTCTTATAAGTGACTAACAGTATGGTTTGACTAAGGACAGAAGTTGTCAGACCTACCTGATCTGTTTTTATGGAGAGGTGAGTAGAAGTCTGGATAGCGGGGCGGCTGTGGATATAGAATTTTTAGACTTTGCAAAGGTGTTTGACGCTGTCCCTCATAAGCGTTTATTGGGTAAATTAGAATCTATTAGGTTAGAAATGATAGTGTAAAATTGGATTAAAAACTGGATCGTACACAGAGAGTGTTGGTAAATGACTCCTACTCAAAGTGGTCCCTGGTTATGAGTGGTGTATCCCAAGTTTCAGTACTGGGTCCTCTTGTCGTGGTCGTGGAAACGACAATACCCGGGTCAGTCAGTTATTCCCAATCATTTAGCATGTGTGCACTGTGCTGAGAATGACACAGATACAAAGTTCCGTTTCAAACCCAGCTCATGCTCTCACCCTGGTCCATCAGCACTTCCTGGAGTTTTATTATGCGCACAAATATATATATACAGGAAAGGAAGGGGCATGGTTAAGGCGTGGTTATTATTGCAACAAATCAGACATCTCTGTAGTCCACTTCTGACCAATTTAGGTTTGCCACTGTACAGACGTCATCTCGGGTAGTTTCCTGTAAGTCCTCTTATTTCTGGTAAAACATGTGATTTCCAGTAAATATTTGACGTCATCTGGGTGCGGTACACAGGATGTCGGCGCCATCTTATATTGCATGGTTCCTCATAGCTGAGCAAATTTATTAGCAGGGAAAATTTAGAATTTGAAAAGTACAAAGGTATAAAAGTATACAACACTCATATATATGTATATCAGACTTGACACTCTTTTATTCAATGTATTTACTAATGATATAGGGGAAGGATTAATATCACTGTTTCTATTTTTGCAGATGACACCAAACTATGCAGTATAGTGCAATCTATGAAAGATGTTCATAAATTGCAAGCAGACCTGCATCTGGGTGCTAATAATCTGCAGGTATCATATGTCCTAGGGGGAGGAAAACTGGGAGAATCGCTTGTTGAGAAAGAGCCAGACGTTCTTGTAGATCACAGACTACAGAACAGCATGCAATGTCAATCAGCTACCTCTATGGCAAGTAAGATATTGGTGTGTATTAAAAAAGGCATGCACTCGTGGGACAGGGAAGTAATATTACCGCTCTATAAAGCATTGGTGCAGCCTCACTTGGAATATGCTATTCAGTTTTGGGCTCCAGTTGATAGGAAGGATGTAATGGAGCTAGAGAGAGTGCAAAGATGAGCAACCAAACTTTGAGGGGAATGGAGCATCTTAGTTATGAGGAGAATATAGTATAGAGTATATAAATGGCCAGTACAAAAAGCATGGGGAAAAGCTATTTCTTATAAAGTCTCCTCAAAAGACAAGGGGACGTTCCCTTCGTTTGGAGAAAAAAAGATTTAATCTCCAGAGGAGAAAAGCGTTCTTCACTATGAGAACTGTAAATCTGTGGAATAGCCGCCTGAGGAGCTGGTCACAGCAGGAATAGTTTTGAGTTTCAAGAAAGGCTTAGATAACTACCTGAAATGAAAGAATATTAATCCATATGTAGTCATGTAAAATTCTAGATTCAGTCCGATGGCGGCTCTGGGATCAGAAATGAAGTCTTCCTTGTAGCAGATTGGTTGTTGCCTTAAGGGTTTCAACGCCTTCATTGGTAAGGGGAACTAGTTTTTTAAAAAAAAATCCTTATTTCCCTCCCTACAACCACATTTTCCCCACCCTTGATTGAACTTGATGGACATTTGTCTTTTTTTCAACCGTACTAACTATGTATCTATGTAATTATGTTACTATGCCATAGATTACAGATGATGAAGTTTGAGAAGTAGGAAACTTTGGAATTGATTTTTATTGGAGGAATCGTCTAATAAAAGAGTTGTCCAGTTGAAAAGAAAATCTAAATAATGTACTTTCCGACAGTTTTTCATCAGCTGTTTGATGTCAGGAGGCTCAGTAGCTCTGTGTGTCTGGACATATAGAAAATATATCTGTGTTGAGCCCAGGAGATCATATGCCCAAAAGGGTTTGGCTTTTATTAGGGCAGTTTCTGGCCCTGCTTCCCAATAACATGGATATCTGACAACATATATAATAAATTCAGTGACTCACAGTACAGATATATGAAAAACAATAATATCGCAGCACAATAATAATAATAATAATAATAATAATAATAATAATAATAATAATAACTAGTTTTGTCACAGTACAGAATAATAAAGGTAATGATGTAATAGTATCAAGTGCAGCAGAAACATAGGTATAATAGTGACACTGATATAACAGTGAAGTAGTGCTGCATGCAATAATGTCACAGTACACTCATTATGGAGACAATATATCAGAATTCAATAAACCTTGTAAAGTCGTAGGAAATCAATACTGCATAAACCGATGTCACAAGATTAGAAAATTAGTTTAAAACAGCTTACACAAGATCCCTAAAGGAGGTTTCCTATAGCGCTACCCCAATTTTGACATAGATATATAGCTTCATACGACTTCCAAACCTACTGTTAAATGTTGGTTAATTGAAGTTTAAAACAACGCGTTTCACAGTCTTCTCAACTGCTTCCTCAGGCAATGCATACTAAAATTTCCACAGCGGCCATCTTGTATATCATGACAATTGAAAACGACGTATAAACTACTGGTAACGCATATTGCGCTGTTCTTTGTCCTCTTTCCTCAAGGTGTATTTTCATCTCAAAGTTGTTTAAAAAATTAGAAAATTAAGTACACTGATGTCACATAATAGTGATAATAAGCACAGTAATGTTACAGCTAATAACTAAGGACAACGGTGATGTCACATAAAAGGTAATAAACAAAGCATCATAGTATAAGAATAATGCACACAGTAATGTCACTGTAGAGGGATCATAAACACTGGTGTTGCCTACATATAAGGTACAGTGCAAAAGTTTTAGACAGGTGTGGAAAAATTTGCTGTAAAATAAGAGTGCTTTAAAAATAGAAGTGTTAATAGTTTATTTTTATCTATTAACAAGATACAAAGTGAAAGTATAAAATAGAAAACAAAATCAAATCAATATTTGGTGTGATTGCCCTTTGCCTTTGGAGTTCTAGAAGTGATGATTTGGCCCCCACAAAGCCCTGATCTCATCATCATCATCCAGTCTGTCTGGGGTTATATGAAGAGACAAAAGGATTTGAACAGCTACATCCACAGAAGATCTGGGCTAACTTCTCCAAGATGTTTGGAACAACCTCCCTGCCGAGTTCCTTCACTGTGTACAAGTGTACCTAGAACTGATGCTGTTCTGAAGGCAAATGGTGGTCACACAAGATGCTGATTTTATCTTAATTTATCTTTTATTCTTTCACGTTGCAATTTGTTAATTGAAAAAATATAACTATTATAACTTTTGCACAGTACTGTATATATAGACACAAACAAATATATATATATATATATATATATATATATATAGTTATATATTTATATATTATATATATATATATACATACAGGGGCGTAACTAGAGAAGCCAGGGCTCCAAAGCAAACTTTTGGATGCCCCCTCCCCCTCCGCCCACCCCCTGACCATGAACATTTCCCAGGGGGGGGGGGACATGCTTTTTAGAAAATGTAGATAATAAAAACAAATCCCTCCCATACTTCTCACTATCATATGCTACTAAACAAATCCACTATTCATGCCCAACATTCCCAAATTTAAAACTATTAATAGGAACCTGATTATTCGCCAGAACTGCCCCACAAAAGTGACTGAAAAATCCCCTAACATTATGATCAGTACAAAAAGCCCAAAATCCCGCAATATATGACCAATAGTGGTATATACTATGTACACAGGCTCTGCAGACGTATATTACCTTCCATTCAGTGCCCCATATAGGGGTAGACACCGTGTACACGGCTCTGCAACTTAAAATAACCACCATACAGCGACCATATAGTGATACCAGTTACCGGCGCTGTAGACTGTATATTACCACCATACAGGGGACCAAAAAAATAGTGGTAGATATCACTGTAACAAAATGTTTTTAAAGTGTAGTTATTTGTACCCAAAAGGTGACGTCCCCTTGACGACGTTGACTTGTTCTGATCGGGTCCAGACCTTCATGATGACTCTCCCACCACTTGTCCCTGCAAATTTAGACCAAATATTTAGAATCCTGACTTTTCCACCCTCCCCCCCGGGCTTAGGGGGCCCATTTACGCAGGCGGTTTAATAGCATAGGGTATGATGGGCAAGGTTTAGGTAGGCAAAAAGGGCCCCCATATAGGCGGCGGGGGTTTTGGTAGTATAAAAGCCATACAGTAACAGGGTTAGGTGGCTAAGGGGTTAGGTGGGGTTTGGGTGCTAAAGAGGCCCCAAAAAGTAGCAGGCAGGTTGGGGCTATAAGTAGGCAAGTTTTGGGGGGATGGGGGCTATATAGGCAAAGGGCTTCAGGGGCAAATTCGGGCAGCAGATTTAAGCTATATAACAGCTTTAAGGGCCCTATGCAGGCAGGCGGGGGTATATGGGTAGGCTGGGGGGCTAGCACAGCGGGGGGGCCATGCAGGCAGGCGGGGGGTATCTAGGCAGGCTGGGGGGTAGGGGGCAGGCTAGGGGTAGTAGGAGGCTTGGGTGTATATAGGCAGGCTTTGGGTATATACAGCTTAGGGTATAACAGGCCAGGAGGGTATACAAACAGGGTTAGGGGGTAAAACGGCTTAGGGTATACAGGCAGGTTTTGGGGGTATCAGGGAGCTTAGGGGGTAACAGACAGCTAGGGGGTTTTAAAAGGCAGGTTAGGAAAACAGGCAGGGTTGGGGATACAGGGAGGCTTTGGTTTACTGGGAGGCTTAGGGGTATACAGCAGGCTTAGGATTATACAGCCCTTGGGGGTATACAGGCAGGCTTAGGAAAAGGTAAAAAAAGAAATAGTTTCTTACCCCCCCATGCTCTCCCGTCGCCCGCTGCAGCCCCCCTGTCAGCGCGAGCGGCGCGGTATGTACGCGCCGCGCTGATCCCCTCGCTCAGCGCAGGGCGCGGGGATTGACCACCCCGCGCGCCCACGTGTCACAGAGGGCAGGCAGGGAAGTACAAACAAAGCGAGTGTCGCTCCATTCTGCTACCTCGGGCACGCTGAGGTAGCAGGAGGGGCCCGGGCGAGGGTAGCATGCGCCCCGGGCCCCCCAACCGCGCCCCCGCAGTGAACATAGTTCACTGCCGGAGGGCCCAAAGCGGCATTACGGGGTAGCGAACGCGGTAGCAGCTGCCCCCCCGGGGCCCCCAAACTCAGGGCCCGGGCAGTTTCTACTTTTTTTTACCCCGGACTTACCCACGTGTATATAAAAATAAATATATATATATATATATATATATATAAATTAATATATAAATTAATATATATATTATTGTAAGGGATTTGGGACGGGGGGGTCTCTCCTGGGGAGACGGGCAAGGGTGAGCGGGCACAGAAGTCCAAACGACAACAGAAGTTTTTTTAAAAACTGCCCGCAACATTTTTTATTGTAAGCAAGTGGTACAGAAAAACAAAACAAACAAAACAAATCCTACCTGCCGGCTCTAACTAAACATAAGAATTCCTCCCTAACACAGTGCCGGCCTATTGCCAGTCACTAACAAAACAACAGTACACTGTACCACAAGGAAGACTGCTCCCACAGGCTCTTGGCAGGAAAACCTTTTCCCAGGCTGAGAGAGAGAGTTTCTGCAGCTCCTCCCCTTATATGAGGCAGCCCACACCTGGATCTAATCAGACAGCCCAAGCCCCCGGACTGCCCAGGTGGAGGGGGGCCCACCCTCGCTATCCCCACTCCACAAACCACCCTTGAAAAAACGGGTTTTACTAAACCCTAAACAAGAGATCTATCAGATCTCTGACATTTCGGGTTTTGCTCTTTACCTGGACATAAGGTATCTTGGGCAGACATACCTTCCCTCTATTACCAGTCCAGACATTCTTTTCACACATCCTCCCCCCTGTTTTTCAGACCCGGGCTGGAACACATCTGGACATCAGACAATATATGCGAGACAGGGCATCGCATTCTTCATGTGGGTCCCCTGGCTGGTGTTTCACTGTAAATTTGTACTCCTGCAAGGCTAAGAACCATCTCGTGACCCTCCTATTCTTTTCCTTTTTTCTCACACATCCATTTGGGGTGAGCATGACCCCGTAACCAACTCAAATTGTCGGCCCAGCAGGTAATAACGTAGTGCTTCTAGGCCCATTTAATGGCTAGGCCCATTCTTTTCCACAATGGCATATTTTGTTTCGTGGACATTCATTTTCTACTTAAATAAAGCACTGGGTGTTCCTCACCGATTCCTTACCTGGGACAATACCGCCCCCAAAGTCCCACATCCGACGCATCGTCTGAAGGACGAACCCCTTTTTAAAATCGGGGTTATCAGCCCCGGGCTGAGCACATAGTAGTTTCTTTAAGGGCCCTGAAATGCTTTTTCAGCCTGAGGTTTCCATTTAACCATACCGAACCTTTACCTTTTGTCAGGTCCTCAACGGGGCTGCAAGAGAGGCAAAATTGGGAAATGAACCTCCTATAGTAAGCCCTAATGCCTGGGAAGGCCCGCACTTGTTTTTTGTTAACCGGCTGAGGCCATCTCTTATGCTTCGATTTTGCTATTTGGGTTTTACCAATCCCCGGCCTATATTGTACCCCAGGTAACTTGGCCTCCTCTAACCAATGGCACACTTTTTGGGATTTGGCTGTGAACCCCTGCCTCACACAGCGAATTGATAACCGCCTGCACCTCCGCGGAGATGGGAATTCCCCAATCTGGACTTTGGATGATAATATCATCCAGATATGCAGCGGCATACTGACTGTGGGTCCAAAACCCTACCCCATAACTCTCTGGAAAGTGGCCGGTGCCCCATGTAGCCCAAAAGGAAATACCACATGATGGAATAATCCATCAGGTGTGGCCACGGCCGTTTTTTTTTTGGGCCTCGCTGTTAGGGGCATTTGCCAGGACCCTGTGGTTACATCAAGAGTGGTTATATACCGTGCATTGCCCAGCCGTCAATAAGTTCATCCACCCGTGGCATGGGGGTAAGCCTGAACTTGGAAATGGAAATTTAGTTTGCGGAAGTCATTACAAAATCTCCAGCTGCCGTCGGCTTGGGATTAAACTATGGGGCTGGACCACTGGCTATGTGACTCCTCAACCCACCCCAAGTTCCACATATTTCTAACCTCTCCAGAGATAACCCCCCTCCTGGCCTGGGGTATGCAGTAATGTTTCTCAGCTTAACCCTTTCCCCCGTTCAGTAAAGATGTCATGCTTAATGAGAGACGTGCGACCGGGTTGTTGGAAAAAAACCCCCCTTTTTTAAAAAAGGAACCCTCGTACCTCGACCTTTTGTATCTCAGAAAGGGAGTCAGCTAACTTTACCTCGGGCAACAAGGCTCCTCTGAGCCCAGCTGCTGGGGTTGCAGATGAATGTCTGCAGCAAGGGGACAGTCGATCTTTCCACGTTTTATCAGATTGACATGGTACACTTGCTCGGCTTCCCCTCCTACCTTGCTGAGGGATCTTGTAGTTTACCATATTTATTTTCTCTATCACCTAAAAGGGGGCCCTTGCCACTTGCTAAGAACTTGTTTCTCGACCGTCGGGATCATACCAAACCCGGTCTCCAGGCGCAAACGTACAAAATCTAGCACTACGGTTTTATAAACCCTCTGTTTGGGCCTCCTGAGCCTGAGCCATATGTTCCCGTACAATAGGCATTACTGTCGAAATCCGTCCTCGCTTTTTGGGGCCACTGCTCTGACACTCCTATAGGGTCGCTTCTTTTTCCCAGGCTTCTTCACTACATCTAGAAGGTCCCTAGGATGACGACCGTACAATAACTCAAATGGGGATACCCAGTTGGGAGGATTGAGGGCCCTCAGGGATGGCAAACATAAGGTGGGGAAGCAGGAAGTCCCAGTTTTTCCCATTTGTCCACCACTTTCTTTAGCATGGCTTTGTGGTTTTTATTAAACCTCTCTACCAATCCATCAGTCTGTGGATGGTAGACAAGGTACGCATTGTTTCACCTGGAACAACTTACACAGTTCTTTCATTACTCGGACATAAAGGGGGTACCCTGATCCTAAGTATCTCCTTCAGTAACCCCACCCGACTAAACCCCTTTGCACCAGCTCCTTAGCAATAGCCTTGGATATGTGTTTCCGCAATGGTATGGCTTCCGGGTACCGGGTGGCATAGTCCAGGATCACGAGAATATGCTGGTGGCCTCGAGCAGATTTGACAATAGACCCACCAAATCCAGGGCAAATTCTCTCGAAGGGCACCTCAATAATTGGGAGGGGAACCAGAGGGCTATGGTAGTGGGGTCTAGGGGCCGAAAGCTGGCACTCGGGCAGGACTCACAATACTCTTTCACCTCCTTAATGAACTCCCGGGCCAAAAGAAACCGTTGCAAGATTCTTTCAGTAGTTTTTTTCTACTCCCAAATGCCCTCCCATTAGGTGACCGGCCAGATCTAGTACGGTCCTTTTATAGCTTTTAGGGACCACAGTTGCTCCACTAGCTCTTTTCCCTCTTTTTTAACACTTGATATAACAGGTCCCGTTTTATAGCCATGTACGGGGTGAAAGTCTGGTGTCAGGCTCAACTGGGGTTTTCGTCCATCATTTTACACGTTTTCCTCGGGCCCTGGCAAGGGTGGGATCTTTTAATTGTTCCGCCCCAAACTGGTCCCTTCGCTCCCAAACTCTGGCATGCTGTCACTAGAGGGTCTGGACTGCTCTGACCTTCTGCGGACGCCTCCCCATGGGACTCAACTTCTCCTTCCCCAGCCATTACCGAATAGGGAAAAGTTTCCTCCTCACCTGGGGGGTTCCCCAACAGCAGGGTATTAGAGACCTTACGCCCCCACAACCTCAGAAATGTGGAAAGTCCCGCCCCATGAATGACAACATGCATTAACATGGGTACTACCCCCACCAACCATTTTACGGCCCCAAACGGTGTAAAGGAGTCCAGTATCGCAGTGCGGTAATGGCGAAATGGGCCCATGGATGCAGGTGACCCCTATAGTTTTTTCTCTAGACGGGTTTCCGGATTCACCAACTCGGCGTTTACTAAGTCACCAACTACCTGAGTCTAAAAAACGCCTTTACCCTCGTTACCCCCTATAGTAACGGGAAAACATGTGTTTTCTCACCCTCAGTGTCGGAAATGCTACACACGCACGCTTAGCATACAGTATACACGGGGTTTATAGATGAGACATCACATTGCATAGAATCATCAATAGGGGCAATTGGCAACCAATGACCTGCATATGGCAGCGAAAACATTTGATTAAGTCTTTACTGAGTCTCTTATAGAGCCCCGTCTTCCCTGGCCCAGATTGCCGGGTTCTAGAGTCTGGGACGACAGTCTCTTCACGTGTACGCACGACCAAACGCGATCTGCCAGCCCCCTCTTTTCCCCTTTGAACAGTCCTTTACCAGGATGTCCTGAGATCTCCGCTGTGGGGCTAGGGTCCCTGCGGCAGACTCAACAGCTCCTCCGCGGCGGTGTACCTCTCCACCATCTAGTCAGCGTTCCTGGGGGTCTCCATGGCTCACCCATTTGCGCAAGGTGACTGGGAGGGATCTCAAGTATTGGTCCATCACCACCCGTTCCACCATCTGGGGCCTGTCAGGATCTCCGGCTGCAACCACTTCTTGGTCAGTGTATGAGGTCATCATTTGCGAGCGTGGAGGTTGTCCATGCTGTAGACCCAGTTATGTACCCTTGGGCGCGAACAGAAACCGGTGACTCCAATCGGTTAGGATTTTCCCCTTTTTAGCAGGTCATAGTTCATGGCATCCCGTTTTTCCAGGGCGTAAAAAAGCCTTTTGGGGTTCTCCTGAAAGGAAGGTGCCAACATCCTGCCCACTGTCCCTTTGGCCAACATTCTCGCTCGGCCCGTCCTTTCAAAGGTGGTCAGGTAGGCTTCCACATCATCAGCTGCTGCACTTTGCAGAAAATGACTGGCTCTTATGGGAAACTTTAGTAGCATCTGCACCACCGGAGGCCCGTCCTGCGAAATTGGCGAGTTGCTGCACAATCACCTTCAGGTTTCGCGGTCTTTTCGCTGCTCCTCCTTTTGTAACCTCGAGTTGCGCTGTCAGCCTGCGGCCTTTTCCTCCAGCGCTTTTTTGCTGCACTCTGGAGCCTCCTCTGCACCGAGTAGCTTCCTGGTGCGATGCCGCTGCTTGCCACATCGCCTTGATTACATCCTCCATTTTCAAGATGTAAACAAAATAGGACCCCCGGCCCTTTAAATTTTCGGATTTTGTCTTCTGTGCCAAAATTAATGCTTACGCATCCTCCACCACTTGTAAAGGGGTTAGGTAGCGGGGTGGTCGTCTCCTGGGTAGACGGGCAAGGCTGAGCAGGCACAGAAGTCCAAACGACAACAGAAGTTCTTTTAAACTGCCCGCAGACAGTTTTATTGTAAGCAAGTGGTACAGAAAAAACAAAACAAACAAAACAAATCCTATGCCTGTCCGGCTCTAACTAAACATAAGGAATTCCTCCCTAACACAGTGCCGGCCTATTGCCAGTCACTAACAAAACAACAGTACTACTGTACCACAAGGAAGACTGCTCCCACAGGCTCTTGGCAGGTAACCTGTTCCCAGGCTGAGAGAGAGAGTGTCTGCAGCTCCTGCCTTATATGAGGCAGACACACCTGGATCTAATCAGACAGCCCAAGACCCGGACTGCCCAGGTGGAGTGGGGCCCACCCTCGCTATCCCCACTCCAGCAAACCAGCCCTTGCAAAACGGGTTTTACTAAACCCTAAACAAGAGATCTATCAGATCTCTGACATTTCTGGTTGCTCTTTACCTGGACATAAGGTATCTTGGGCAGACATACCTTCCCTCTATTACCAGTCCAGACACTCTGTCACTATATATATATATATATATATATATATATATATAGTGACATAGCAACTTCAGGTCACAAGTTTCTATCACAAGGCTTCTATCACGGAACTGCCTTCAGTTTGGGGTCAGTGACGCTAAGTTGCTGATACTTGGAGTATAACTTAGTATAACTGCGACGCAATTAATATTAACTGGCTTACTTGGAATGGCTGTAATGTTGGATAGGAGGTTGTTCCCCAGTTCCAGACCATGTCTTACAAGCTTGTTAAAAGTTTGCTCCTTCAGCTCACCAGGGGTGTGTGGTTGCTACCTGGAGAGTGGAGCAGCAGCAGAGCTGGAGAGAGGGCCCTTCCATCCTCCAGACTTGAGGAAAGCCCAAATCTGGAGGATTGGTAAAAGTGTGGGCGCTTTATGTCTAGTGAATGGCCAAACGGCCGAGGAGTTTGTGTTTTGTACAAGAATGAAGTCATATGTTGATGAATAAACCTGGCTGAGGTCAGTTCTAAAAAGAAGCTGTGTGTTGGAGTGACGTTTTTATGGGATACCATAACTCTTTAACCAAAAGACGCCGATTTCGGAGCTGAGTGACCCCCGGGCCGGTCCTAGATAGCAGCTGAATGTAAGTGAAAGATTACTATGTATATATTAGGTTAGTCATCAGGCCACCCTAACCATGTGATCCATGCCTGTCTAGGCTACTGTGACCTCTGTACTCCTTATAGTTATATACTTGCATATATAACAGGCAGCTATTGCAGGTGGTAGGAATGTGGAGTCAAAATGTTTCTGAAAGGTGTCTAATTTTTATTTTCACTATGATGTCCCCCTGCCATCGATATACAGTACACAGCAGGAGACCAGGCAAAACTTAGTCACCCCTTCTTATAATGTATAGCATCTGCAGTAAATGGTGGAAAACCTCAGTGTAGTAGAGCCTCCATACGTGCCTGTGAACCTTGTAGTTTTTCATCAAACTACACACATAAATCAATGTGCAGATAACTGTCCTGGACTGAGAGAAGCAGAGATTCCTCCATATTTCCATAGGGTTTGCAGCAGCTGCTGTGATATGACTGTGTCTCTCCTTTATTATCCTCATAACAGATTGAAATTTTCCGCTTATTATATGAGGTTTGCTGCATTAAACCCTGGGAGGTATTGGCTTGTACCATTCTTGGTCATTAGCAGCTATGTATATCTGGAGATTTTATAGGGTTCATCACTTTTCCAATACTGTACGACCATGAGAATTTAATGTATCAATACAACGGTCACTGTATTATTGTATCTGTTGCTTAGGGTGCGTTCACACGGCAATAGACAAATACCAGTCGGTTTATCCGACCGGTATTTGTCCTGTTTTGCGGCCATCAACACGGCCGCGGGTGGGACGGCTTTTCTCCGCGATGGGACAGCCTTTCTCCCCCTTCACATTCACAAGCACAGATTCTGTCCGAAAACCGGATGGAAGATTGTGATTGTAGTATGTTTGGCAGGCGGAAAAACCGCCAGACGGAAAACCCGTGCAGTGGGGACTGCTGCACGGGTTTTCCATAGAGCACCATTGTGCTCATTTTCGGCCGGTTTTTCAGGCGGTCTGCAAAACCGCAAACCGGCTGAAAAACCGGCCGAAAACCCGTGCCGTGGGGACATGCCTTTATTGTCTTCTTCGGGGAAGCTAAGTGTTTGTACTGTAGATAGAACATGTGTTTTTAGCAACAGACGCTCAAACCGTGTAGCTACCAGGAATTAATTTCCTCTCAGTCTGAATCCTAAAAGAAACACTTGTCCGGACACAATGGTTTAAAATTGCTGGTTAAAGTGCAGTGAATAACAAAAGCCACTGATACAATTAAACTAAACACTTGTAAAACGTCAGCGGGCACTCCAGCTCGGAAATGCTTGTTGCTAAGAGAGACGTTATAACTTTAATCAATGGAAATTATGTTTATTGCAATTTTTCTAGTGGGAGGCAATGAAGAAGTATTGCACTACCATAATAGAAATATATAATATAAAAACCTCTAATATACAAAATAAACTCAGTGAAAATTCATATATGTAAAGTAGCTACTGTGAGATGTAGACTGAGCCAAATATGTACTTATATGGCTAAATTTTGCTCTGTTGATGGGCTTTCAGGCCATTTTGGGTTTCAGTCAATGTTCAGTCCAGTATGAGAAAAATTGGTCTTTACTAGAAATAGCGCCATTCTTGTCAATGGGCTTTATCTGGTAGGGTAGCTAGGGCTCTGTTCACACTGGGGAAGATTTATCAAAACTGTCTAGTATTTAGGGTAAACGTGGACTAGACAGTCTTACAATGCACCACATTTATCATAGGGTTGTTGTACACTTTTTTTGTGTTTTTTTAGCCAGCATATGTGACTATTTAAGTCTGCATTAAGTACTTTTGAGTGTATATTTTACCATCTAAGTGGCAAGTTCTGTGAGGCCATTATATTTTGTTGCAATTTTTGGGTATTTTAATGCATATCTATTAAAAATTATTGTTTTATGGGAATCTTTTTTTCTTTCTGTGAGACAGTGTTTATTAAGATTCCTGTTATCTATTTCTCTGTGCACAATTGTTGTACACTAATCCATGCCCATTTCTAACCAGCCACATCCCTTTTACTGAGGTCACTCCTCTTTGTCAAACAAGTGTCTAGAAACTGTCTAAAACACATAATAAATGTGGTGTAAACCATGTACGCCAGTATTTAGATGCAAATTGAAGCTGAATTCTTGCTCAAATAAATCAATTTATTCAGTATACACCACTGTTATAGGCATATAGTGGAATACTTTACATTGCCCATTGACTCTTATTACAAGAAAAAGTATATATTTTGTACAGGAAGCCTTTGCATTGTGAATAGCATCAAACTTTCCCTGTGCATATGCCAAACATATACAGCAGACGCTGTGTGTAATCAGTCATATCCCCATTCAGGTGAAAACTACTGATAGTTAATATGGGACATCCTGGTAACCTGCATGAGATGAATTTATTAGTATAGGCAAAACCCAACTAAGTCCTACTTTTGGGAATATTGGCTAAACTCTACAGCTCCATCCCCTGTCTATACCTATCCACAATCAAGCCTTGTTACTTATCTCCTCCATGTGGGCAAAATCATTTGGGCTACTTCTACTGTCCCCTTACTCTAAAGTAAAGGATGGTGGGGATTCCTCCATATCCTCTGGGCTGTCACTATGTGAACTCATTTGTATCTCCATTTAGGATGCTTTTACACAGTGCGGTTCTGTGTATTTTGGTGCGGTTTTTCTGTTGCAGTGCTACGCAGCAGTGAAACTGCCCTTATAAACAACAAGCTCTTTTCAATTTCCTAAATTGTTTAGAATGGTGTTTAAAGGGATTGTCTCACCATGCTGTTTTACAGAGCCCAGGACTCCCACTTCCTTTTCAGGCTGTGAGCAGTTCAATACAGTGACTGACACCCCCACTTGCTTTCCTAGGGGGGCCTAGAAAAGGGGGACTTGATAATGGAGGGGTTTTAACAGCATGACACAAGACTACAGAGCTCTAAAGTGTTAAGGTTTGCTAGTAAGAAACAGTGTGTGTAGTTTCTAGCATGGCCAGCTTGAGATGTTTCACAGTAGCTGCCTGCCTGCTTGTTGTTAATACAGGCATTTTCACTGCTGTGTAGTACAGCAAAAGACAAACTGCACCAAAAATGCAACAAAACTGCAAAATGTGAAAGCACCATTAGTACATTTTTGGTGTGTTTTTTTTTGCAGAAATGCACTGCAATAAAGACAGTTTAAAGGGGTTTTCTCATTACATTAAAAAGGTTTTTTTCAAATAAGGGGACAGGAAACAAGCAATTTGCAATTGGGATGTCTTTTGCAAAGCTTTCTTTTTTTCACAGTACCCTTACTTCTTTTCGGTAAACACTTTTCCCCAGTCCGGTCGGATTCCTCCTCCTTCATTTCTTTGGGCTCCGGGCTCTACAATTTCATTCGTTCGCCCCCGGTCGATTCAGGGGGAGCGCTTTTCTCCTCTCTCCTCAAATAAGGGGCCAGCAAAAATTTTCACCTGACAGCCGCAGCTGCGCAGTGACCCGCAGCTACTTCTAAAATCGAAAACACAGAATTGTGCACGGTGCCACGCTCCCCCCCTTCTCTCCCCCACATTTTCCCCCCCCCACTCTTTTGGCTGTCTTCTGTGGGCTGGTCAGTGACTGCGCCTGAGTGAGGGTGAACTGCAGAGGGATAAGTGAATGTGACACCACGTCCATTAAGGAAAATAAGTATGGTGTCCTGACTCCTCTTTGATCTCCATATGTTGTGCAGTCTGCAGGGTCAGCCAGAGCCCAGTCGTTCACTCTGGTAGATATGCAGTGATTCTGGCTGCCGGGGCAGACTGTACACACCTAAAGTAATGGTTTTTTCATCGCAGCATGGCCAGCCTGAAAAGTTTACAGTACTCCTGCCTCCTCTGCGCCATCACCCCAGCCAGTGCCACAAATTTAATTTTTTTTTTTTTTTAATTTTTTTATTTATTTTTGGGTTTTTTTAGCCATTACTGTTTGTTTAGTCCACAAAAGTAAACGGTCAGTAAATCATAAGGGGCAGTACAGACTTTTTACACTGCGTTCATCAGTACCCGGACCCTTATTTAAAAGCATTTCTTGCGATCCAGCAGGGCTGTGCATTCCCTCACACTCTCTGAAAAAATAACTGTCTAGGGGCGAGCATAAAATGAGGGGGGGGTATGCACCCCCTTCAGTTAAGAAACGCCCAGCTGGGAGGGGAAACAAAGCCCCTGGATTTGAAGAAGTTAGAAAATGAAATTAAAAGAAAAGAGACGAGCTAATGAGGTGATAAAACCCCTTTAATGCTGCGCATTTCTGAAAAAATGCTCCAAAAACAGTGCCAAACATGCACCAAAAACCGCTGCCTGTGAAAGCGCCCATATCTCTTTTGTGTTATTTCTATTTGCCCATTAACTTTTTATTTAAGACCAGGTAGTGGGGAGTGCTCAGTTGACCGTGCCCCCTTTATCCATTACTTTTTTGGCCTTGAAAGCTTTAAATTTTCACCCAACTTGTCTTTACTTGATGAAGCTTTTACTGTCTCATAATGTACAAAAACATTCGTATGTTTTTGAAACTTGTAACTGTTATACACTTTTTGGTACTCCCCACTTCCTTTTTCATTCTTAAAGGGGAAACCGTCCAAATTTTTTTATCACTTACCTGTTACAGGAGGGGAATGAGCAGATTGATAAATAGTTTTGCAGGATAAAAATGCAGTAGAAATGTTAACCTCTGCTTGTTCTAGGCTTGGGAGTCCAGTGGGTGGCCCTATTCAGTGAGCGATAGTTAACTCTGTATGTACTTTGGAAAGGAAAGGACTGGTCTTATTTAGTGATTGACAGCTAACTCTGTATTCACTTGCACAGGAGAGGGCTGGCTTCATTCAGTGATTGACAGCTAATTCTGTATGCAATATGCAAAATAAAGGATGTCAATCATTAAATAAGACAGGCTACTGGACACCTAAGTCTAAAATAAGTAGAGGTTAATGGTAAATAAATACATTACAAGTGGTGTTGCGCTTTGGATTTGGTTCAGCTTGACCTGAATTTTGCTGGCGATTGTAGGAAATTTTTAGAACCACTCACCGGCCTTTTTCTCTGTCATAAAACAGAAATGCATCTGATAAATGAATAATACACTTCATTTTCACTGTCTGGAAAAAAAGGTGCGAATAACAATTTTCCTGCAAAATTTGGGTCAGGCCAAAGCAGTCCTACCTGAATCCAGAGCACAACACTAATTGCAAGTTATACTGAATCTTTGACCACAAAGTTAAATATTAGAAAAACAATGTTTGGTCTGCACATCCACATGGGATGTGCAGCCCAAACATTGTTTTTTGGACTGTTTTTATGGGAGAGTTGCTGCCCCCACTTTGGCTTTTGCATTTCGTCCATCTGCACAGGTTTTTTTTAAATCATTGCAGAGTAGCTTGTAGCTGGAATCTTCTCTCCCTGAAATGTGGAGCAGGCACCAAGAAAGGTAACGATAGAGTAGGTTCCCATCTGTATGGAGGTCGCCTTGACGTTGGCAGGTGGGCTTATTACAGTTTTGATGTACACTAAGAGCCTCACATTTTTATGTATCTAAAGTAGCAGAAATTCTTTTCCAATAATTCCTACGTTCCTTTTGACAGTTTTTTAGTGCTAGTAGAGTGCTTCTGATATTGGAAAGTTGTATATTAAACAGATCTGCTCTTCTTGCTTAATAACACACTGCCCACAGATGGGGCTCTTTTTATTAAAGTTTTAGTCGCAAAGGATAAAGTTGGAAGGGTATTTGGGTGTCAAACCTTAAAACCAAGCTGAAACCCTTTAAAATAATGGTTGATGGAAGCCGCAGATGCCCACATATTCATATTCCAATGGCCACTGTTAGAGAAATAAAAAGGGTGTTGTGCAAAGTACTCCCACTCTATGGTACTTACATGCTCTAAAGGAACTTATAGAGATGGTGTCAAAATTGACTCCTTTATTCTACAAAGGCAACCTTCAAATAATTTAATTCAGATGTTAATTTTAGTGTTGAAATGATTAGCTGTACATTTATAATGACAAGTTTATACTTACTACTCTTATATAAAAGTACACAATTTGAATATTTTATCTTGTTTTTTTTTTTTTTTTTTTAAGGTGTTCCAGTGGGTTTGATCGCCACCGGCAAGACTGGGTAGAAAATAGCTGCCCTGAAGAGGTACGATATAGAAGCATGTTATATGGTCATTGTTAAAACTGTGTTTAGCTGTGTGCTCCATGAGTGCAAGAGGCACAGCGAAGAGTCAACATAAAAACAGGACTTACACTGTCTATTATCACAAGAATATGTGGTTCCAATTTGACCATGTCTCACCATCCATATAGCTGCTGCATCTAGTCTTGCTCCTGCTTTTCATGAGGAATGCAATAACTTCCAAAAAACAGAGATGTCTGGAGACCTAGAAGGTTCTCTTTGAGTATCTTCATACACTGCTCCTCAGTGGTTTAGTGTTTAGTCATATAGTAGTTGATCCATACATGCAGGGACAACAAAGCAGCCCTAGCACTCACACCAAACCAGGCAACATACAATATCCTCTACCCGAGATAGCAAATTTAGCTTTAGGGGGTGTTCCCTCATCATATTTGCAGGGCGTACTTTGGGGCACAATTGCGCTGCAATGCACCCGAAATACACCCTGCACATACAGTAAGATCATAGCACTCATTGAGTGCTATGATTTTACAACATATTCCGTGATTCATACAGTGCGCCTATCAAAAGAAGTGACATGTCACTTCTTTCCGGCGCTTACACGGTGGGTAAAGTGAGGTTGAATGGGGGCCGGACCAGAGCGCTGTGGTAAGTACGCGTTGGCCTTCGCACACAGGTATGCACCACTATACGCCGTGTGAATCCGGCCTTATTTGCCTCTCCATCAATACAGAAGGAGGAAAACAAAAGTGGAACATAAAAACACCAAATCACTTTGCACCCAATGAAAGTAATATGACATTCTACACCGCCTGGTATTTTATTATATTCTGTCCTGCACCCACTGAGATTATTAAGGTACACAGTACCCCCTGAAATAAATTATATTTACACCCTGTTTTACCTTAAATTAATTATATTACACACTGTACCTTCAGAAATAAATTACATTCATTTTCCCTGTCATCAGATAAGAAGTGTTCCACGCAAGCACGGCCTGTCAGCTCCTCTGGTCATGTCTAATGCAAGCTTTCAGGTAACTGAGGGGGATTGAGAAATGCTGTAGCTCTCAGAGTCTTCACTTTTTGTAATCACATATATTTAGAAAAGTGATTAAATACCCATTTTGGAGGTTCCCACGTCAACATTACATCATGGCAAAACCCCTTTAAATGAATTATATAACACTTTATACCTTCAGAGAAAAAATATATATTGGATCATGCTTCCATAAAATTAATTATATTACATTCTGTGCTCCTAAGTTAAATATATTACATACTGTACTTCCTGATATCAATTATAAAATACACTATACTCCCTGAAATGAATTATAATATACACCTGTACTCCCAGAAATGAATGATACCACACACACTGTACCCACTGAAAACAAGAATCCTGTAACGATCCTGAGTTGTGGATCCACTGGGCCACCACAAGCGATGACGGAAGCCACACCAGGGAGCGGAGTCTAAGTGGGTCCCGGTTTTCACCAGAGCCCACCGCAAAGCGGGATGGACTTGCTGCGGCGGGATATCCACCAGGTCACTACCCCCTGATGTAACATTGCTTGCGGTGGTAGCCAAGGAATAACGCAGTACCGAATCGGCAGGCAAACTCGTAGTCGGGGAAGGGCCGGAAGGTCAGGGCAGGCAGCGAAGGTTCGTGGTCGGAGAACGTAAGCCGGAGGGACTGGTACACAGGATAGGAAAACCGGGAAAACGTAAAAAAGGATTCCTCGCTTAGGAAAGACCCCTATGGAATCAGCGGGGGGCCCGGGAAAGGGGTTTAAAAAGGTTAATATAGGGTCAGGGCCCGGTTTTTTCCAAAAAGGGCGCTGGCCCCCTTTAAAAATTTTCAAAACCCCCCGGCGCGCCCCCAAAGGGGCGGGGGCGCGCGCACCGGCCGCGCCCCCACAGAGGGACCGATTTTCAGGTGAGGCGGAGGCTTGCGGGTGGGGGTTTGCCTTTTAACGGGACGCGCCGCCCCCGCCCCCCCGGCGCGCGGGCTGTGCCCAGGGAAACGAGTGCGCCTGCACCCCGGGACCCAGGCGCATCGCCACTGGGAAAACATTCCCCCCCTTTTGGTCCCCCCCCCCTTCCTTTCCCCTGAAAAAATTTCTCTGGAGAAAAACCCGCCGGCCCAAAAATGTTATCCCCCAGTTTCCCAAAGATTTTTTCCTTGGGGAAACCAAACCCCTTCCCAATCAACCCGAAAGAAAACTTTTCCCCCCTTAGTCTTCTTCATAGCTAGAATCTGCTTCACAGCAAAGAAGCCCGAGGCATGGCCACGGGGACGGGAGGGACACCCCCCAAAAGTATCTGTTCAAGTTTGATGGCTTTGGGTAGAAAAAAGTGGAAAGAATTTTGGGAATACCCCAATGAGGGGGGAACCCGGAGCTTTTTTAGGCCCCCGGGTTTTGATTTTCTTCAGGACTTCAAAGGGGCCCAAAGGAAAAACGAGGACCCAGATTGTGGAAAGGAATCCTCAGAGGGACTTTTTGGGGGACAACCAAAACCCTTAAACCCCACGGCGATGAGGGGCGGAGCCCCAAAATTTTGTTTTTTCCCCCCTAAAGTTTCCCTTTTCCCGAGGGGAAGGCCCGAAGAAAGGGGATTGCTGCGTGTTTTTTCCAAAGGGTAAAATTCAGATCACGGATCGGGGTGCCCCACAGCGGGAAAAAAAAACCTTTCCCGAGATGTTTACAGTGGGGGGGTTTGGGTGGGGTGTACCCCATACACCACGAAAAACGGGGAAGCGGCCGAAGAATCGAGCCCAAAGGAATTGGGGGCAAATTTTAAACCCAGGGTAACAAGCCCTGCCCAATTCCTGTTTGGGCCAAAAAAAAAAAGGCATAGGTAACTTTCCGGGGGATTTGGGTTAATTCTTTTTTTCCCCTCCCCCGTTCGCTGCAAATTGGAAAGGGTGGGGGAAAAAAGGCCCAAAAAACATTTTAAAAAAGCTGGTAACAGAGAGACCGCCAGAAACGGGAGACAAAAAAAAACCCGCGTTTGGGCCCACAATGTGCCCGAGGAAGGCCATGCAGGCGGAAAAAAAAAGCAGGAAGAAGATTTTGTTGCCGGGAAAAAGGGGCCGAAGGTACCCCCGGGCCCAAGGGTCCCAAAATGCCCACTTAGAAAAATGATGGGCCGATTACCCAATTACGGGAAATTACCCCCGACGGAAGGAGTTCCGGGATAAAGTCCTTTGGCAATATGGGACCAGGGAGGGTTCCGGAACGTGCGGGGGAAAGGGGAGCAATCCTGCTGGCAGATGGTGAGGGTGTCTTTTTTGCGACCACACGAAAGGCTTGAGGGCCAAAAAACCCTTTCCAAATCCTTAAAAATTGGGTCAGGCCCCCCAAATAGTAACGACAAATTGGGGTTGGCAGTCTTTCGATTTCCCCGGGTGGCCGGTTTCTCGAGAGCCATGCCCCCCCTTTTCCCGGTTCTTTTTCCGAAGTGACGGACGTACATAGGACTTGCCCGGCCGGTATCTGCCGTAAACCCACTGGACCCTGGGGGATCAAAAGGGGTTGGGGGAATGATGTGGGGGAACCCCTCCCCCACCCACCCCCGCCCCCCCGTAAACAGGGCATGGGCCTTTGGGCTTTCTTTTTTGGGTTGGATGGAAAGGGGATCAAAAAATTTGGAACCGCGAGAAAAAGCCCCCAAAACGAGCCTGCCGGGGTTTTTAAGGGCCCGGGGGGTTTTGGATATACACCAGATTCTTGTGGCCGTGTAGATAGTCCCCGGATGTTAAAGCCCCTTCAAAAAAACAAAATGACGCCACTCTTCAAGGGCCAACTTAAGGGCCAAAACAGTCCCCAATCGACCAATAGTGTATTCTTCCCCCCGCAGGAGAGAACGTTTTGGAAAAATAACCCCCACACTGCCCGTTTGCCCTTGGAATCCCCCTGAGAAAGCACCGCCCCTGGCCCCCTAGGGACGAGCGCCCCCACCTCCAGGAAAAAAACGGTTCTCTACGCCAAAACGAGACGAAGGGGTGCTGATGAAAAGGGCCCACCTTGACTGGGAAAAGTTATCTTCGGCCGTTTTGGGGCCCAAACACCCCTCGGATTGCCGACTTCTTTGAAAGGCCAAAAGGGGGAGCCACCCGGGTCGAGAAGTGGGGAAAAACTGGCGGTAAAAAATTTTTCAAAACCCTAAAAAAACTTTTTGAAGGGCCCCAAAAAGGCCATTTTTGGTGTTGCCCCCTGCAGGACGACAGACTTTTTGGTTTGGGCCCTTTTTGGAATTTTCCCTTTGGGCGGGAGAAAATATCCCCAAAGGAAGGGCGGGACGGGTTTGGGGAAAATTTGGGATTTCTCCTTTTTGGCAAAGGGGCGTTTCTCCCGAAGACGCCCGAGGGACCTGGCGACATGAAGACGTGGGTTTTTGGGAAATCAGGCGAGAAGATCGTAGGGTCGCCCAAAAATTTCACTTTAAACCTTTGCACACAAAAGAGGTCCCTGAAGATGTCGAAACAAACCCCCCTGAAACCCCGCAGGGGCTTTTGCAGGGGCCCAAAAGGGCTTAAAACAAAGGGTATTCAAAAATGCCCGTCCCCCGGGGTTGAATCCCGTCTTCCACTCGTCGCCCCCCTGGGGATTCAAAAATTTTAAAATAGGGCCCTCGCAAGCCCCAGTTTGGTAAAGATCCTCCCCGGGGAAACCCCGTCGAAGAGCTCCGAGATCAGGGGCAGTGGGTAGGGGGTTTTTTCACCGTAATTTTAAATTCAGACGGGGTTGTGGGAATCCCAAGGTCGAAGGGCCATCCTTTTTTTTTTTTCCCCAAAGAAGAAGCCTGCTCCGGCCGGGGAAAGGGATGGGGGGATGAAGCCTTTCTTGAGGGTTTTCCTTTTATGTAGTCCCGACAGGCCCCTTTGGGCCTCAGGGACCCCAAAAGGGGGGTAAAAACTCTGCCCCGAGGGGGGGTCGTGCCCCGGAACAGGTTCCGATAAGGGGAAATGTAGGGGGGGTGAGGCGGCAAGGGATTAACCTGTTTTTTTTAGAGAAAAACATCGGTGAAGGGGTTTTCCCCCCCCCTTTTT
Organism: Phyllomedusa bahiana; assembly: GCA_025379985.1. NCBI lineage: Eukaryota > Metazoa > Chordata > Amphibia > Anura > Hylidae > Phyllomedusa > Phyllomedusa bahiana. The sequence goes on from JAODAL010038324.1 coordinate 33,726, forward strand.
TTTGGGGGACCCCCCCCCCCCCCCCCTTCCCCCCCAAGGGGGGAGAAGTGGGAAGCCCCGGGCGAGGTGCAGGGAAAAACAACGATGTTCCCGGGATTTCCCGTCCCCAAAAAGTGAAAAATTCCCCCTCCCTTTCCCGTCTAAGAAAAGGTGCAGGGCAAATTGCAGCCCTTTTAATCCCAACAGGATAGCAGACGAGGACGTTTGGGATACTAGAACACGATCCTCTCGCCGTGAAGGGCCCCCTTTCATGCCCTAGTAACGGGCTTTCCCTGCGGGATTGGAAAAGTGTCGCGCAGGAAAACCCCCCCCCCCCTACCCCCCCCCCCCCCCCCCCCCCCCCCCCCGCAGAAAAAAATCGCCAGAGGGTTTAAAGAGGCGGATGGGGAAAGGCAAAAACTTCGAAACCAGGGGGCATCAAACCAAAAATTTCCCGCCGAACCGGAATCCAAGAAGGCAGATGCTTTAATCCTTACTAGAAGAACTAGAAGTGATTTTGTACCGGCATGGTTTTCGTGGAAGGAAAATTTCCCCACCCCGGGGCGATTCTCCCCACGTGCCCCAGGTGCGCGCGTTTTCCCCTTTTTTCGGGGGTAGCGGCAGTCCCTCGGAAGTGTTCGGCTACACGTATAGGCCTAGAGGTCGGGCGGCGTCGGGGCCCCGCTCTTGTACAGAGAGTAGAGCCCCGGTTTAACCCGCATGGGGGTCCTCGCTTTAATGGGTGAGCGGTTTGGGATAGGAGGCTTTTGGAATACCAGAGCCCCAAGCGCGGGAAAACGACGAGGTCGAGCCCAAGGGCACGTTCCCGGCAAAACTCCTCTTTCCCCCCGGAGAAGCGCACCAACAATCCCGTGGGGCCCGGTGGAAAACAAAATCAGGGCTGGGGGGCCCGGGAAAAATCCCTTGCGGCCAAAACACCTTGACCCGGGTAGAGGAAAGGCCCCTTTTTTGAAAGTGGCGCGAGGGCCGGGCCCCATTTCAGGTTTTAGCTCCGGGCCCAAAGGGCGGAATTGGGAAGGGGTAAGGTCACCAACCGAGGATTCTCCCTTTTTCGTAAGTTTAGGAGGGGCCCGGTTTTTCCGCAGATGAAGCCCCCTGCCGGGTTCCCCCCCAAAAAAGCCCCAAAAAAACCCCTTTTAAAAAAGGGCCCCAGGTTTGCCCCCCCAAACGGATCATCCCTATCCCAGAGGGGGGTTAGCCCCCCGCCCAGAGCCTTCCCGGAGAAACAGGCGAGAAACGAAAAGCCCCCTTTTGCGCTTTTAGACCGGGGGAAATGGTCGGGCCATCATTTTCCCAAATGATAAAAGGGACGCGTAATAAACCCCCGCTTGTTTTTGGGGGCTTTTAAACTTTGAGGGGAAACCCAAAAAGCCCGGGGCTTGGGCCCCTGGGGGGTGAGGGCGACGGGGTGCGGAAACCCTTCGGAAGGGTGGGGGCGGAGCTGCCATTGAGAGGCGCGAGCTGTTGCCCTTGGGCATCAGCTGATCCCAACTTTCGTTTCCCCGGGTTTCATCACTGTTGAGATTTTGGGGGAAAGTTACGTCAATCCCCCACGTGGGTAAAAAGGGAAATTGGGGGGGTTTCCCTGGGCCCATTTTTGACTGTAAGATTTCCCCGAGTTGTGGTTCCCCTGGGCCACCAAAAAGCGATTTGGGGGAAACCCCCAAACCCGGGGGCGGAGTCTAAAAAGGGGCCCCGGGTTTTTACCAGAGCCCCCCGCAAAGCGGGAAAGGGCTTTTCTTTCGGGGGTGTTCCCAAGGTCACTATCCCGGGTGAACTTGCTTGGGGGTGGTAGCCAAGGAAAAAACGCAGTTTCCGAAAACGGCAATCAAACTCGTTGTTGGGGGACGGGCCCGCGAAGGGGGTTTGGGGGCGGAGAACGTAAGCCGGGGGGGTCTTTGGGACACAGGTTGGCAACTGGAACGTTTGAAAGGGCTTCCCTCGCATAGGTATGAGAACTTGGGAAAATTTTTGAGGGGCCAGGAAAAAGGTTTAACTTTTAAAATAGGGTCGCGGAAGGTTTTTTCCAAATTTTGGGGGCGCTGGCCCTTTTTTTTTTGACCCGAGCCGGCGGCCCCCCGGAAACCCCAAGGGGCTGGGGGGCCCGCACCGCTACGCACACAGACTGGACCGAGGTCAGGTGAGGACAGAGGCTTGCGGGGGCGGGTGCGCTTACGGGACGTGGCGCCACCCACAACCGGCGCGGGCTGCGCTACAGGGAAACGAGTGCGCCTGCAGCCCGGACCACGGGCTGCAGTGCCACTCGTAACAAATCCTTTAGGGAAGTGAAGGGGTTAATGTATGGATCCCTGATGAGGAACAGTAAAAGTGGTAAAGCTGTATACATGGTGGTCTCAGGCAGTAAAGGGGTTAGTGTTCAGATACTTGTGGTCTAGGACTGTGAGGGGGTTAATGTAAGGATCCATAGATCCTTGCTGTTAAAGGACAATAATCAATTTAGTGTAAGGATCTTTGGTAGTCTAGGGCAGTCACGGGGTTAGTATAAGGATGTGATGCTTGGTGGTCTAGGGCAGTGCAGATGTTAATGTAAAGATCTCTGGTAGAGGAGTTAATGCTAAATATGTAGGGTCTTTTGGTTGCTCACCTCTGCAGGCTCCAGCATTGTAGTTGTTATAACCTGTTTACTACCAGCACTAATTATAGAGGTGAGTACAGGGTGGAACAGAGAGGACTGTTTAGCTATAACTACATATGCTACAACTCTCAGCAAGTAGGGCACATTAAAAGTCTTGCTACATGCATATGAATCCAGGGAGAAACGATTTTCACTGTTTCTGTAAGTTCACTTTGGTTCCATATTAACAAAATTGTGTATGTTAGAGGCAAAATATATTGTGAGTTGCCACAAGAGTAACTACATTTCCAGGTTTATTAAAATATGGTTGTAATGTTAATAATGGATAATTTAACCTGAAGCATCATGTCTACATGCATGTAACATGTCTTCTGTGTTCCTTCTGAGATTGGGAAATTAGATTGGGAGGCCCTTCAGGGTCCAGAATATGTATGAATTATATTACTGGGCACAGGGTGGTAGAATATATTGGTGCTATGTTAATAATAGATATTATGTGAATTATAAGTTACCTTCCAGCACTGTGTTCCTTTAAGGATTTTTTTCTTTAGTTCTTTAAATCACAGTAAGTACAATTATCTCTTGTTTTGACTTACATAAAACAAGGGGCACAGGTACCGCTGGAGAACAAATTAATGATTTCTTGGCTCTCGATAGCAGGTTGTCATTAAATGCAGCGAACGTATTTTGTATTCTAGACAGGCTTCATGTCTTTTTTTCCGTTAGACTAAAAAGCATTCACATATGACCCAATGCTCCATACAGGAGGCTCAAAGTGAACACTTCAAATTGTATACAACTAATGGAATCATAATGGAAGTACAGTGCCGAACGAGATAATGTAACATTTTAACCTTGCATAATGAGGCTGCATAATGGAATTGTCTATAAATTATACATGTATAGATTTGTGTGTTTTTCTTCAAGGCTAAGTTAAGAATTACATTTGTTTTCCATTAATGCCCCTGCTTATGCGACAAATAATAATGAGTTAGTTAATTCATTATATGTACATCAGTCAGCCACAAAATTAAAACCCCTGACAGCTTAAGTGCATAGCATTGATTATCGTGTTGCAACGACGCTTGACAAGTGGGGGGGGATGCATAAGGCAGTAAGTGAATGGCCATTTCTTGAAGTTATCTGATGGAAGTGGGAAAAAATGGACAAGTGAAAGAGATCAGACAACTTTAACAAGGGCCAAATTGCTTCAAAATGACAAGTCTTGTGAGGTGTTTATGGTACACAGTGGATAGAATTCATCAAAATAGATATATAGATCCCTGGTAGAGAGGAGTGGAGGGGTTAATGCTGGTTATTAGGTGGCCTAGGGCAGTGAGGGAGTTAATGAAAGGATCATTGGTAGTCTAGTGCATTGAGGAGATTACTGTATTGATCCCTGATGGGGAGCATTGAAAGGGTCAATGTGGTAAACCTGGGGGTCTAGGAAAAAGAGTGCATTTTAAGGATCCTTGTGTTCAAGGGTAGTGAGGAGGTTACTGTGAGGATGCTTGGTAGTCTAGTGCATTGGGGAGGTTACTGTATTGATTCCTGGTGAGAAACAGTGAAAGAGTTAATGTAAACCTGGTTGGTAATTTTAAGGATCCTTGTGTTCAAGGGCAGTGAGAGGGTTTATGTAAGGATCCTTGCTGCTCTAGTGCAGTGAAAGAATTAGTTTAAGGATCTGTGGTGGTCTAGGACAGTGAAGAAGTTAATGTGAAGATTCTTGGTAGAGGGTTAAAGCTACAAATCTGGTATGTTGTAATTCGTATTTACCAAACTTGGTTTAAAGTAGAACAACTGGTGACAGGGCACATTGATTTGTGTGGGGAATTAATACTGGCTCCTTTGGTCTGGTTCCACAAAAGAGCTACTGTTGCTGAAAAAGTAATGCTGGCCATGATAGAAACCTGTCAAAACACACAAGGCATTCCAGCTTGCTGTGGATGAGGATGTGTAGTTATAGACTGGTGAAAGTGTCCTGACTCACACCAAAGGCACCTACAATGGGTATGAGAGCATCAGAGCTGGATCCTGGGGTAAAGGAAGGAAGTAGCCAGATTTGATGACTCACATTTTCTTTTCCCATTTCTGCATGTGGACAGCCAAGTATGTATGATTTGCTTATGTTGGAAAGAAATGACACCAGGATGTATTCTAGGTATAAGACAAATTGATGGAGGCTGTGTGATACTCCTGGCACTGTTTTGCTGGGGATCTTTGGGTCCTGGCTTTCATAGAAAAATAATATCAGGCTGGTGGTTTTAATGTTATGACCAATTGGCACAGGTAGACCCTGGGTTATGAACAAAACAAGTTCTATAGGTTTGTTCTTAAAGGGAATGTGTCATCAAAAAATGAACTGTTGATTAACTCTTGCTTTTATGTTAAAGGGAACATGTCACATAGGTTGTGCCCCCCTTGCTGAGGGCAGCACAAGCCAGTGTCAGACCTGCTGTTTCCAGCGCTGTGTTCCTTATTCTGTAAGATGCAAACCGTTTTAGAGATTTACCCCTCAAAATCTTATTCATGAGCAGGTGTTTGCTCCAACACCAAAGGGATAGCTCCGCCCACTGACAGTTATTCACATGTTTTTCTACCTATTTTAAAGTAATATGTTTGGAATTGAGGTGGGCGGGGCTAGCCTCGATGGCGGGGTTTGAAAAAAAAATGACTCTCTGAAGGACCTCTTCGAATGACTCTTTGGCTGAAAACTGCAGATTTGAGCAATTAAAATAACCAAAAACTACAGCAATCTTACCAGAATAAGGGACACAGCACTGGAAACAGCATGCCTGGCACTACCATGTTTTGTCCTCAGCCAGGGGGGCAAAAACTTTGTGACAGGTTCTCTTTAAACACAATTTATAAGAATTTTTGGTTGTGTTTTTTTTTTTTTTATTTCCCTTATCACCATCATTTAAAATCCTGAAATTTTGCAGTTTTCACTTTGGCCACTAGGCCTTATAATTGTCTGACACTTCCTGTTCTGTAGAGAAAACTTTTCAGCAGTCTCCACATTATCAGGACTGTATTT